>BQNB010040243.1:0-25952 GCA_026074375.1 Tanacetum coccineum
ATACAATATATTTTAAAAATATTGAGTGACCTTGCTCCTGATACCAATTGTAGAAACTAGAAGGGGGGGTTGAATAGTTTTACCGGTTAATTGGCGTTTTAAAAGTTTTCTTATAAAATGATTAGATTCGAGTTATATGTCAATCAACCAACAATATAAAGCACAACACAACTATCAAACTAAGTAAGTAAATAAGTGAAGAGATAAGGAAAGAAACGATCAAACCAAGACACCGAGATTTATAGTGGTTCGGCAACGAAGCACCTCTTCGTTCCTACTCCACTCCCCGAGTACTCCACTCGAGATTTCACTATGTCAACAAGCTCCCTTAAGGCGGAGAAAACCGTTTACACGTCGCTTACTTTCTTTTCCGACACTAAGCTAGATGTCGAGTCCTAATCTTAGGTAGAACCAATCTACAACTACACAAAGTCTTCACACACTTACAAGGTACACACCCTTGGATTGACACACAATCCAAATCACACCAATATACAATTTACACAATTGGATCTACACTTGATCCAATTAATACAACAACATAAATTAAATGAAATGAAGATATGTGATCTTGAAGGAGAAGAGGAGAGATCACTTGATAACAATTCGTATGAAGAAGAATACGAACGTTCTTCTCTTGCACTTGATTAGAGGATGAAGAAGAGAGGAAGAAAGAATTAATCACTTGAAACAAGATCAAGAAATGTTAGTGATCAAGTAATGTGATTTAGAAAGAAAAGAGGAAGAGAGAAAACTGGATCTGAAAATATTTTTGGCAAAAGGAGGTCTGGTTTGAAAAGGGGTGGCCCAGTATTTATAGAGGACAAAAACTGACTGTTGCTGCTGGCGGTCCCTTATACATAAGGGGGCCGCCGGCCAATAGGGGGGCCGCGAGTAGACTACGCTCCCTTTTTTGTCCTTTTGTGGTGAATGTTGTATCTGGGCTGGAACCTTCTGTTTTGGGGGGAAAGTTTGAAATTCAAATTTTATTTTTTTAATAAAACATTTTCTTTAATTAATAAATGATTTGTTTTTATGTTTTTATAAAAACATTTTTGTAGAAGTATAAGGTTTAAAGAAAAATTATTTTCTTGATCACTAATCATGTTTAATGATTTGTTTATCCATACCTTAAGTAATTAATCTTAGAAATAGAATTTTATGATTAGTAATTTATAAACGTTTAATTTTATCATAAACGTTTTCATATTTTGTTATAATCAAAACATTGAGAGATCGAAAATTATAAATAATATTTTTGAGCATTATTTGTATTAACAAACTATATGGGTCAGTTTTGGGCTTTTGACCCATACTACAAATCGTGCAGGGCTTTAATAGGATATTACAAAGTGCCTGCAAATCTTAAAATTATATTATAAGTACATATTTCATAAATAACTAAGTCTGTGCAGAGGTTTTGAACTTATACTTCCAACACGATCTGTTCTTGCTCTGGATGTTGGTCGAGATCAAGCGGCTCAGACTAACTAGTATGGCAAAGCCCTAAGCTAACGGATTGATGAATGGTTGGTTCTAGACCGAGACATAAACGAGCTCGAGCCTAAATTAGAGCTCGTTTAATAAACGAGCCCGAGCCCGAGCTTTGTATACAAAGCTCGGCTAGGCTCGCAAGCCTAAACGAGCTCAAAAAAATAAACGAGCTTTAGATAAACGAGCTCGAATAAATAAGTTTAAGAAGACAAGCTTTATTTTTCTAAGTGCGTGGAATGGCAATGGGGCGGGTTTGGGGCGGGGCGACCACCCTCCATCCCCAAACCCGATTAGCAAACCACGCCCCAAACCCGCTCCGATCCCCAATGGGGATCTTATCGGGGTGCTCCATTGGGGCGAGATGCTCCCCCAAACCCGCTCCGATCCCCGTTGGAGATCTTATCGGGGTGATTTTACGAGCGCATTACTCCACCAAATAAACGCTGTTCTCCGTTTATTATTATTTTTACGTCATATTTTTTACAAATATGATTGCACGCAATAATATAAATAAACAAGAACCCACTAATAATATAATAATTAGTAGCTTCATAAGTTTTCAAGAATATATACATAAATAATTATAACAACGTTAAAAAAATCAAAACTTCTTTTAAAAACATTACACAAAAAAGTTTTCATTAATCACAATTTGCAATCTTGCAAAGATAAATACTACAAAATTTTGATAATATTGGTTTATTACGTAAATACTAACATAACAATATATGAAAATAATATATCGATATGTATGTATAGTTTCGGGGCGGGGCGGGTTCCTACCCACACCCCACCCCCAACACATACCCCTACGCCACACCACGCTCACTCATACTATTTACTAGGCCTTTGTTTTTTTTTTCTAAAAACCTTTTTTTTCAGCCCCTAACGAACCCGATAAAAATCCCCGTTAATGCCCCAAAACCCGCCCCGTAACCCAATAAGCATGCCCTACCCCGCCCCAAAAACTTTAGGTTTTAGATTTCCCCATTAGGTTTGGGTTTTTTTGCCATCCCTATGCGTCATAAACGAGCCGAGCCCGAGCTGAGCTCAAGCTTTATATAGCATATATAGCATACCACGAGCTTTATATAGCATACCACGAGCCGAGCTCAAGCTCAACTCTTAAGGCTCGAAACGAGCCAAGCTTGAGCTCGAGCTTTTTGAAATATAAACGAGCCGCGCTCGAGCTCTGGCAGGCTCGGGCTCGGCTTGGCTCGTTTCCACTCCTCTAATTTATTCTTTATATTAATTAAATTCATGTATAATTTTACGACACAATTAGATACGAAGATCCCCTATGGAAGGATCACCCATACCACAAATTCATTGCGTTTAAATTGATATGAATAAAATTATTCTCTTTTTCATTTTCATTTTTGTTAACGGACTATAGTCGTCGTAACCGGTTTTCGTTGTTTTTTCGTTATTTTTGTTGGTATCAGTACAGTTAGTTACTGTGTGTGTAAATATGATGATTATGCGTTATATTAAGGGTGTGTTTGGTTTGTAAATAGGTTTGGAATTGAAATCGGATTTAGAAAAGGTTTGAAAGAAAAGGAGAGATAAAATATATAATTATTTTAATATATTAATATTTTATAAGTTGATTTGAAATTTATGTATAATTTTTTAATAAAATATCAAGAAAAAAATAAATAATGAATAAAACATGTGATATTGTTCGAGAATCAACCAATAAACATAGGTGACATTAGAGAAACATAAGTAAGATATTGTTCGAGAATCAACCAATAAACATAGGTGACATTAGATGTTTCGTTACTTTATACATTCATTGTTTGCGAAGTCCACTGTACCACGTAGCAAGAGTGAATGCAACATTTAGATGTACTAGCCGGGTACCCGCGTAATACGGCGGCGGATACCCGGTAACTAAATATTGTGATGAGCAAACATTGTTTATTTATATGTTTTTTCTAACATAACTTTACGAAATAATGACAAATTTTAATTAAAATAACATAAGGTTCAAATTAAATAGAGTAACATAAGTAGTTAAAGACATAAATTAAAGATAAACGTCAATACAAAATGAAATGTAATAGACATTCAAAAAGATAACTCGTTAACAATATAACAAGCGAAAAAAATAATCAAGAACTTAATTGTTTATAAAAAAATATATTTTTACCTTAACGATTGATGAAGATTTGACTTGTCGAATGATGTAAGCCATAGTGTTAGAACCTATAGAAGTTATAAATTTTTAGATTAAAATTTTGAAGATGGATTATCAATATCAATCATGTATATATAAAATTCAAGAATCGACTTTTTTATATAAAGCAGTAGAGATACATACTATTATATGAGCGTTTTCAACATTTAATGTTTGTAACCACCTTGACCTATTGAATGAGCGGTTAATGACCATGATTATGGTCATGTAACCACTATAAATTTATGAAGGAGGTTATGAGATTAATTGGCCGATTAATGCTCATAACTCCTTTTAACTAGGAGTTACAAACTCTTTTAAATTAGCTATTATTAACACATGTTAGTTAAAAAAGCGTATACATTAAATTTGGTGTAAATTTAAAAATGTGTATGGTGAACATGACTAATAGCTTTATATCTTTCTTAAACAAGAAATGTTTTGGTCTTTTAAAAATTTTAAGACTTCTAAAATATAATCACACGGGTAACCTCCACTGCAATGGCGGCGGGTACCATGTGACTATATTTGCGGCGAGCAAATATTATTCGGTTAAACGCTTATCTAACAACAATTGTACAAATGAATGATAATTTAAATTAAAATAACTTTAAGCAGTAACACTGCAAAGTATTTCATATTTAAATAAACATAAGATCCAAACGAATAAAAGGAACACATAAGTAACATTTTTAAAATATAAGTAAAAATAGATCGGTACCCGATGTTGCGGCGACGAGTTCCCGTATAATTAAATCTTTCGGCGAGGGGTTAGACGAGGTTCAAGGACCATAAGAATCTTGGATTGCTAAATCTATTGTGTGTAAAGTATGATTAGTTTGTGTTGTAGTTTTTTTGATTCTTTTATAAACAATAAATTCTTTTTATATTAAGATTTTATAACTGACATTTTAATGTATATTAATAACTTTTTAAAGTTTTATATGTTACAAGTATTGATATTGTGGTTACTTATTTATTCTCATTAAATAACTTATTTGATCATTAATACGATGGTTACAACTTTTGAGGTTACAATTATTGATCAAGTTTTAAAATCCTTTTATAATAACAAATGTTTTGATCTTTTAGAAATTTTAAAACTTCTAAAATTAAATGTTTCAAATTTCTACCTATATAAGAGGCAAGTCATGAAAAAATTCATTACATGTTGACTAATTAATTTTATATTGTCTGGAATGCTGACTCAAAGGGCATTTTTGGAGAAAAAAATTCAACTAATCATTGATAGTGTAATAATGAGGGGTATGTAGGTCAATTTGATTGTTTCCATAATGAGAGGTGATTTGTACACTTCAAAAAGTGATTGGCACACTCAAAATGTGTGTGTCATGACTATTATACCCTTAATATTTGCATAGTCCACTAAATGATGTATAGGTATAAATGTCAAGACAACACACATTTTGAGTGTGTCAATCACTTTTTGGATTGTGCAAATCATCACCCATACTTCCATAATAGCTTGCTACAATTTCAAGGTTTTATTATTCTTTAGTTATTCAATTGAGCAAATTCTCTGACTTTTCAAAATAACTTCCTAAATTATTATACAAAAATCATATCAAGAAAATCATATCACCAAGAGTAACTATGACCCATTTTTTTTTGAATTTCATATCAAGAAAATCACGATTTAATTCAAGGTATAAAAAATTGATCCAAGGTATGAGTTTGGCTTTTAATCATTAATTCCTATCGATTGCTTAAAAATTCGTTTATGTGAATTGTGAATTATTGCTCTTCAAATTTTGAATTAAGGATTTTATAGATTTGTATGTTAGTTTTGAATTAGGGCTTATAGGTAGAGATGACAATGAGATGTTGAACACCAACTGATCGATAAAATGCTTGATTGACTTTTCTTTTTATGTTAGGTGCCCTTTAAAGTAATTTACATCATAAATACATCTAAGTAAAGTATTATTGTTGCCCTCTTTATTATTGATTGATGCTCTTCTCAACAATATTTTTTGTATGTTAGGCGCTCACCTATTGTGTTATCTTGGGGCCTTCAACATGACTAATGGTCCATTGATGCTACAAAGGGCAATGTATGTAGAGGCATTGTAAGTGACTGTTAAGGCTACTAATCTTTGTTTATTTTGTAAGGTATTCATAAGGTAGGTTATAAATGAAATTGCTACGTGATCACAAACGTGCTAATGATCATATGGAACAAATATAATAAATATCTATTGAATCTGTTATTTGTAATGAAGTTTTGCTAATCAACTAAAAGAGATGAAGCTAGATACATTATATACTTTTGATATGTCAGCTTTATGTTTAAACTTTATTAGTGCCAAAGTAATTCCTTTAACAATGAATTAATTGAATGATAAAATAATTTTCTTATCTATTTTAGATAATTTGACTTTATTAATCTTATGGATTGATTTATAAGTTTTAGTTAAGATCCATATTCCACTCAAGTAATACAAAGTTTAAGGAGTTTGATAAAGATAATGCATTATGGATATTGACAACTCACCAACAGGTCGTGAATTTGTAAATGGATCTTATGACGAGCAATAAGTTTATTAAAAAAATTGCTTTCACTTCAGTAATGAAAGCATCCTTCTCAAATTTTATCAAACATTTGCAGGTGCGGATATGTCAGTATAATGGTGGACATAGCGGGAAATCTTTCATGCTAAGAGAATGTAAAGGTTGTCTTAGTTTAATTTTGGGCAAAAGTGTCCACTGTAACCTGTTTGTTCCATACTTTATTTCCTAACAACCTTATCCATGTATTTTGTTTTGCACTAATTATGACATTGATGATCAATGGATGCAAGGTTTCTTGCGTTAAGTTTATTTGTGATGCAAGTTAATGACACCAATCTTCGACTTTGGAAGGCTAAAGCATTTGAACAACTTGGTGTTGTGAGTTTTCTTTCTTTAGTTCCCTTTATGTTTATTTGATAATCTCAAGTAAGAAACTTCCTTCATTTTACAACTTCCTCAAATGCATCATACAAACTCATTTTCTGTTTTGAATCATAACTAATATTTAAATTTTTTAATCGCTGACACCAATCATTCATCAAATTAATGATTTAAGCAATATGTTTGTCATTAGCAAGATGACTATATCTTTATATTAAATTCTGTATATAAAGGAGAACGAGTAGTCAATCCTGATCTAACCAAATAGGTACGCATTTTTGAAGTTACAATCCCATTATTGAATGTAATTACATCACTAATATACAAGTCAATCAGAGATTGACCGTAGGGATACATCTACATGTGGATCTAATTTGCGCCAGAATGGTTCCAACATCATGACCCCACAAAGTCTAGATTGAGAGAGAATGGGCGGAGCACTCCCACAAGCCAAACTTAGGTTTTGGATTTTAGTTTCAAATCTCTTACATTGCTCTCTTATCTTTATGTAGTTACTTATCATTAGATATCTATATGTTTGCAGCCGGTAGCTTTGGTAATACAACAAGAATTAAGAAGGGTAAGGTGAATGAAGCATGATACATTGATACTCCTTGTGCGAGCATGTAACCACGGTTTTGTTATAAATAGGTATAGTTAGATGCAACACACATAATGTATTCACATGTATGTGATTCGTGACTATGGAATCCTACATTTGACAAGTTTAACCATATAAGTTTTTCCTTTCGAAATGATTGCAGCTGGACAGGTTTATGAGTGATGGAACTCATCTAGACATATAAACTAGAAGAACGCCCATGTGGTCAGTTGATACATTTAAGGTACCTTATTGTTTAACTTTTTCGCTTGAGTTTTCATGTTCATCTTTATTGAATTTACTAATGATAATTCATTTGAATGTAAAATCTATGAAGGTGTGCCCAAGAAAGGAGAATTTATAACCAATATTAATACACGGAAAAATATCAAAGTAAGTTGTATATTAATGCTTTTATCATATTTTCACCCAAGCTTTGTAACAGAAATCTAAACTAGGCTAGATGCATTCAGATTCGACTAAAGTAATTCTTTATGAAGCGAATATTTGCAATACTTAGTTTTAGGTCAGGATATAAGGCATGCTTGATAATGCATTTTAAAAGTATGATTCTGACATAGAATAGTCACATTCACACCAGTTGTTACTAAATGAGTTGCAAGGGATTATTATTGTTTGAGATTTTACATAATAAGCAACTGAAGCTGATATAAAATAACAAAGAGCGACTAAATCTCTAAAATCGTGTATCCATTATGTATGTCGTCCCACCGTACATGCAGTGACTCAAAATTGGTAACTTTTTATCCCAGTCAAAACAGGTCGGTACGTGGCGACCCAAAAAACCTTTCGTCTATAACCCTTTTAACTAATTAACAGATATATTGTGTTTAAATTTGATTAGAAGTTTTACTGCATTATATCACAGGTATTATAGCATGTATAATATAAAAGTAGAGCTTTGGCCCCAACCCGTTAATTTTAGCAAAGGTTCCGTTTGTATTTGAACCTTTTTTGCTAGCTAAGTAATCAATACACCTTGACCAGTTCCCAATTCAATGGGTCAAAACTGCAACCTCTACCTACATATGTAAAGATTATCAAAGGAAAAGGTTCTCTAATAAAAAGCACAAGTCCTTCTCGACATTCATCTTTATTCAACTATGATAAAATAAAATTTTAACAAACAAATTACATCCTTCACTCTTCACGTTGAAGTTGGCACGGTTATGATCCAAGAAGTTCAAAACGATGGTTGTATTTAATTATGATTACATGTTTTTAGCCAACTTTTTTTATGTTCATGTAGCTAACTTTCGGCCCTGACATACGTTTATTACTTGATTAATAAGAAGTTTCCCTTGGTAATTATATATGTTTATTTGTGTTTTTACCTTGTATTTTGTAAAGATTTCGGGGGGAAAAAGAAAACTTAATCTGAAACATTCATAGTAATGTTATGGAGATTTGCGCAATAGAAAACCTTATTAGTGGCTTATATGTTCCTTAATCTTTAAAGATGAGCTCAAGTTCACACATTGATATTTCTTTATTTGTCATATGTTAACATATTATTGCAGGTAGATGTGGAGATGAAAAATTATAACTATCACCACGCACTGCTATCCAATGTTATGAAAAAATGACTTGTACAAGCCTAACTGTTTCACTACAAAAGTATAGAAAATTCATAATTACAGATATGAATATGTTGATCATATTAGGGCATTAGGACGAAGACGTGGACTCAAAAGTAAGAAGTTAGTCTTTGAAGTAGAAGGCATGTCTCTCTTTTATTACACATTTAATTTCATTCCTATGATTATTTCCAACTATGATTATCTCTCTATGTATGTTATTGGATGTGTGTGTACATATTCGACGGAGGTATTGCTCGCTTAACATTAATCATTACAACTTGATGTTTTTTTGGTTATACACATTGCTGTATGCTACACACTATTGTATGCTTATTTGATCTTTGGCTGAAGCAAATATTGTCACATGGTGGTATTTTTGCGTTTGTTATACACACACTATTATTATCAAGTAAAATTATGAAGCTAGCCCGCCTATTCGGGCGGGCTATGAAACTAGTACTTTATAAAGTAGTAGAGATAGTAGAGATTTGCAAAAATATTAAGACTTCATGTCGAATTTTCCCATGCATCTAGCAGCTAGATTTGCAATTAACATAGAAACAAGCGTACAGGGAAGCTTCATACTGATTCTAACACAGCTATTACTGTGCATACCAATGTTGTTAAAATCATGATCCTGATCATAGGATCGTACGATCCTACGATCCTATATATAGAAAATAATCAGGATCGTTATAGGATCTTAATTCACGCAGGATCGGTGTAGGATCGTAGGATCGCACACAAGATCGTAGGATCGTAAGCAATCTGATCCTACTGTAGGCCTATGTTTTTATCTTAAATCGAGCAGGATCGGTGTAAGATCGTAGGATCGCACACAAGATTGTAGGATCGTTATTTCTTATTGTTTTTTTGCCTACTTTAAGTCCAGTTACATCAATCTAACAATTAAAACTTGAACTTGTTGGAGGGATTGCATTATTGCTATTTATATGGTACTTTTTCATAAAAAATTGCATTAAGTTGTGTTTGATATTATATATTTCTAAAAATGTGTAACCCCTAATAGAAAAAGATCTTTAGTTGCATTTCCGATCCTAGTCCGATCCTCATACGATCCTGGGATTCCGATCTTGCAACGAGAAAAACCATCCTAGGTAGGATCCCGATCCTGACAACCTTGGTGCATACACTTTGGTGTATAATATAGAATCATATCTTATATTCCACCTATGTAGGATAGAAAGTTCTCTTGGTTTTCACCACAAAAACAATACTAGTAAGTTACCTACACTTGCTCTTTATTTATAAATCTATACTATTCCACAGAATCATATCCACCATAACATAAAATGGTGAATGCAACATTCAAAAGCATTTCCAAAAATATTAAGCCTTCATACATGCACGAAAGCTTCATACTAATTCTAACATGTATGATGTATGTACAATTTGGTATATTATCTAAAATCACTTTTTTCTCTTTAACCTATATGGGATAGAAAGTTCTCTTGGTTTTTATCACAAAATAAATACTAATGAAGACCAAATATGTGCTCATTAAGTCATGATATATTGATCGTTTATCTTCAAAATTTGCTCTAATAATGGAGACAAAATTCCAGTATAATTATTAAGTGGCGATGCAATGAGATGCGAAGATCGCCTATGGAGTACTCTCTCACCCACACCACAAATTCATTCTTCTAAAATATGTCGAAACGACTATTTCATTTAAGTGAGAGACTAATGACGAGAAACATAAGTTCCAAATTTAACCGAAGCATTTGCAATCTAGATAAGCTGCACCACACATATCATGGTCTTTAGGGTTACGACCATAATCACTATGACTAAAACATAAACTGATATAATTACACCAAACAAGATCTCATTAGCACATTGATTGTCATCTCGAGGATTCAAAGCCACTTTAGATATTAGCTAAGGTATCAAGAAGGTCAATTAAGCTAACTTGATACAGATAGAGAGATTAGTTTTACGTGTGCTAAATAAGTAGCTTTCATGCCAGGTCGATCATTCAAACTACTCAATGATACGCTTTGGTAAACACTATGGAAATGAAGGTCATGGGAGTCGGATATCAGAAGATAAACATAGGTGAGACTTTATTCAAAAATCAACCGATGATATTTAAATGCATTTTCAAAAATATTAAGACTTCATATCAAGTTTCCCAACCAGCGTGAGTCAACATTTGCCATTAATGTAGAAACAAACAGGTAGGGAAGCTTCATATTGATACTGACACAAATGTTGTTCATAAAAGTTAGTATATAATGTAGAATCATTTCTTTTTTTAACCTACGTAGGATATAAAGTTTTCCATGTTTTTGCCACAAAACAATAATCAATACCAAATATGTGCTCATTAATCGTTTATCTTTTGGATACTCCCATATTTGATACTAAGTTAAGGTATAATTAAGAAATGAGGATGCAACTCGATATGAAGATCCCCTATGAAGTACTCTCTTACCCACACCACAAATTCATTATTCCAAACAATGTTAAAATGATTATTTAATTTAAGTGGGAGACCAACGAAGAGACACATAAGTGAGACATTTGTTACAGAATTATCTCGACAAGGGTCTTCCTTGCGGCACTTAGTCTCAACTAAGTCAGCCTTGCTCAAACACTCAACGATCTAGGCAGCTAAGATAGCTTTAAAGAAAAGAACATAAGTGAAAGGGGAAATGCTTTGTATTACTAGAGAGAACTTTACAAGAGAGAATACAAGTGAAGAATGAGACGCTCTCTCCAAATGACGATGGCTCTATTTATACTACACAAACTAGGGCTACAAATGGGATTTACTACAAGGGCCCATATTCTACAATCTTCTACAAGAAGCTTCTAGGTCTTCTATGAGCTTCCAATAGTTTCTAAGAGCTTCCAAGACCTTCTCCCACCTTCCATAGAATTCCACTAAGTCTTCTAGTAAAGTGTAGAATAATCCAGAATCCCAGGTAACCTCGTAAAATTAGGCGGGACGTGACATCCTCCCCCACCTAAGCTCGCGACGTCCTTGTCATGCCATCCTCGTGATATCTCTTGATCTCATCCGTAAACTGCCATAATAAGTATTTCGCTTCCCATCTTGCTTTACTATCGGGCAAGTTACGCCACTTGATCAAGTACTCTCTATAGCTCGGCACTCCTCGTCTTCGTATCGTACGATCAGACAAAATCTCTTCGACCTCTTGATCGTGTGAAGTAACAACTGCTGTTGGTGCCCGCTTGGACACTCCTCATTCTGGGTCTTCCTCGTCTCTATGATAAGGCTTAAGAAAGCTAACGTGAAAGACCGGGTGGATCTTCAACTTGGGTGGTAGTTGAACTCGATAAGATACATTTCCAACATGTCTAATCACCGAGAAAGGGCCTTCATACCTCCATATCAATCCCTTATGAACCTTCCTCAATGACTTGAATTGTTGAGGCAAGAGCTTCACCATCACTTGATCTCTGACCTCGAACTCGACGTATCTCCTCTTTTCATCCGCCCACTTCTTCATCTTCTTAGCCGCCTTGTCCAACGATGCCCGGGCCAAGTCTGCTTGTTCGTGCCACTCCTTCATTATTTTGTAAGCGGCCGGGCTACTCCCCTCGTATGATACGGCTAAGGCATTGGGAGTCAATGGTTGGCGCCCTGTGACCAACTCAAAAGGACTCTTCCCTGTGGCTTCACTCCGTTGCATGTTGTAAGAGAATTGAGCAACATCAAGGAGTTTAGCCCAATCACGTTGGTTAGCACTGACATAGTGCTGAAGATAGAGCTTTAATAGTGCATTCACCCTCTCCGTTTGGGGATGAAAACTCGTGGAGAAGTTCAAATTCATCCTCATAATCTTGAACAACTCCGTCCAAAAGTGCCCCGTGAATCTCGGATCTTGATCACTAACAATCACATGTGGCACTCCCCAATACTTTACCACATTCTTGAAAAAGAGCTTGGTCGTATCATCTGCCATAACATCGGGTGGTGCGGCTATGAAAGTCGTATACTTCGAGAATCGATCCACCACCACTATAATACTTCAAGAATCGATCCGACTTCGGCAAGCATGTGACAAAGTCCATAGAAACACTCTTCCATGGTCCTTTGAGCATCGGTAAAGGCTCTAGCAATCCTCCCAACTTCTTCTACTCTATCTTGTCTTGTTGGCAAATAAGGCACGTCCGCACGAATGTCTCAGCATCGTCCCCCATCCTTGGCCAATAATAAGTGCCTTCGACCAATTCCAACATCCTCGTAATCCCCGGATGACCAGCCCACTTTGAATCATGACACTCTTTCAAGATTACTCGCCTAAGGTCACCCTACTTAGGCACGTAAAGCCGATCTCCTTTGGTGAATAACATGTCTCCCTTGAGCCAAAATCTTTAGGTCCTCCCGTCTTTCGCCACAGCTATGATCTTCTTGGCCAAAGGATCATGTTCCAACCCTTCCTTTATTCAGTCTTAGAGGAAGAATTGGGCTTGGGTAATGGCCTCAAACTCCGCCTTGCGACTCAATGCGTCGGGTACCACATTAGCCTTCCTCGGCTTGTATTCCAATTGTTAGTCGAATTCGGCTAGGAAGTCTTGCCAACGAGCTTGCTTGGGACTTAACTTCTTTTGGGTTTGAAAATAACTCGTGGCAATGCTATCCGTCTTGATCACAAATTTTGAACCCAACAAGTAATGCCTCCAAATCCTCAAGCAATAGACAACCGCCGTCATCTCTTTCTCTTGCACCGTGTACTTCCTTTCTGTCTTGTTTAACTTCCTGCTCTCAAATGCGATCAGGTGTCCATCTTGCATTAGAACTCCTCCAATAGCAAATTCCAATGCCTTCGTGTGTAACTCAAAAGGCATGTCACATCCGGTAGTCTCAACACCGGCTCTTCCATAACTGCTTTCTTCAAACTTTCAAACGCCGCTTGGCACTCTTCGTCCCATATCCAAGCGTTGTTCTTTTTCAATAGGTCCATCAAAGGGGATGCTATGGCTGAGTATCCCATGATGAACCTTCGGTAATAGTTCACCAAACCAAGAAAAGATATCAACTCTGTAACCTTGGTTGGTGGTTCCCAATCTTGGATAGCCTTTATCTTTGCCACCGTCCATCATCAATCCTCCGTCCTTGATCTTGTGTCCCAAGAACTTGACTTCATCTTGGGCAAAATAGCACTTCTCCAACTTCACATAAAGTTCATTATCTCATAACACCTGGAACACCTGTTTCAAATGCAAGACATGCTTCTTCAAGGTATGACTATAAACAACAATATCGTCCAAGTATACCACCACAATTTGTCAAGGAAGGGGTGAAACAACTTACTCATAAGGGTGCAAAATGTCGCGGGAGCATTGGTCAACCCAAATGGCATGACTAAGAACTCGTAAGAACCATACCTAGTGACACACATCGTCTTGGCCTCATCTTCCTCCGCTATCTGTACTTGGTAGTACCCCAATCTTAAGTCCAACTTGGTGAAGTATCTTGCCTTTCTAAGTTGATCGAACAAATCCACAATGAGAGGAATAGGGTACTTGTTCTTGATTGTTACCTTGTTAAGTGCCCGGTAGTCTATACACATCCGCAAGGACCCGTCCTTCTTCCTTTGAAACAGCACCGGCACACCATATGGGGATTTTGAGGGTCAAATGTAGCCCGCATCTATTAGCTCCTTGAGTTGGTTGCGTAACTCTTCCAACTCAGGTGGTGGCATTCGGTAAGGGGCTTTGGCGGGGGGTTTGGAACCCGTCTCCAACTCGATGGTATGATCCACCTCCCTCCTAGGTGGTAGCTTTTTAGGAAACTCCTTGAGCATCACATCCTTTAACTCATTAAGTACCCGCTCGATCACCTTTGGTACCTCCACTTTGCTTGAACCCTCATCCGTATCTAGCCTTGTTACTGCCAAATAGCAAGGCTCTCTCTTGTTGAATCCTTTCTTGAATTGCATGGCCGAAAGGGTCTTCGCTCCATTCTTGGCATCCTGCTCCATGTTTACCATGCAAGTCTTTCCATCATTTAGGATACACAAGGAATTAGCGAACATCATAGGGAAACCGTACCTTATCGAGAGATTCCAACCCAAGAACCACTTTGAAATCATCCATCGGGACCACCGAAAAATCAATCGTCCCATCCTATTCTCCTATCTTTACCCGAACGTCCTTAGCCACTCCATGAATAGCCTTGGCCAGAGAATTTACCGACTTAACGATTCCACTTCCTTTCGTGGCGTTAATCCCTAGCCGTTTGGCTTCATCATCCGCCACAAAGTTATGAGTCTCACCAGAATCAACAAAAGCACGAACCTTAACACCGTTGATGGTTTCTTCCACATATTGTAGGCCTTTTCCTATGTAACATTTCTCAATTTTAGGTCATTTTACGACTCCTATTATTCGTCACTATTTATTTTAGTCCGATACGCGTTTACTTTTAATTTAACTTTTAAGTTAAATCGCGTAGACTAGAAATAATCATTTAACATAAACGGTCATCAAATAAATTAACGTTTACATCAAGCAAGTGTTAAGAAATTATTAGGAAGATAATTATTGACTTTGCACGTTTTAATTTTATTGGTTACGTAAAAGGCTTACGTTTTGCAATAAAATACATTTAGACACACCCTGACAATACCTAGACTCAAACCAATACCCACTTTTAATCCTTAAACATAAAATTTGTTCAATTCTTGTGTTCATATATCACATTGGCCGAAACTAGGTAAACAAAAGAACCATAAAACATTTGGATATTTACACATTTGTACAACTATCTCTTCATTAAACCTTGTACTTTTTATAACCTTAATAAGATTTCAAAATCTTGCCTTTCCCTCTATCCCTACTCGTCACATGGGTAAAATCAACTAGAAAGATCCTTAAAAATTTCCTTAAGTACATGTACAAATCCTATGTAATTAAAACATGTACAACTTGTCCCTAACTAGCCTATTACCCAATGGTTAATAGTTATTAACCAATTTTGTTCCCTTTTGTGCGTCTTGGATACCTACGGCAACATCAAACATTATATACAATCATGGCTCTTTCAAAATCGTAGGTTATTCTTGTACATGATCTTGTAATTAAGGACATGTACTTAGGTTGTATTAGCATTAACCTTGGTATTGATAACTTAGAAAACCTTATACACTAGCTTAGTGATACGGTTGTTTGGCTTAGTAGTTTAAGGGAACTGAATGTGAACCAGTCTTAAGTCTATATATATCAATCATACATGACTTAAAACACTTCTTTGAAACTCATAAACTATCTAAACACTCTCTCTTTAAAACAAGACATTATTGTTGCCCTTGTCTTGGGTCATATAAAACGCTAATACTAACACCCTCACACCATTTAATTCGAACCTATTAATAGAACTCTAGGGTTTTCATACTAGTCGTAATATGATGGTTCATGAGCAGAGGTTGGGGATTTTGTGTGAGTTGAAAAACTTAGATTTGTATCTTTGGGGGTGAATAGGTGGTGGTGGCACAGTCTTGTGGAATTTCGCGTATTCTGAAGATTGGTAAAGGGAGAGTGGGGGAGGGGGGGGGGAGGGGGGGGAGGTGTGATGGGAGGGGTGTGGGGGTGTGGAGTGGTGAAGGTCGGTTGGGTGGGGGGGGGGGGTGGGGGGAAGGCGGGTGTTGAAGGTGGGGGTGAGGAGGGCGGCCGCGGTTTGGGGGGTTTGCGGGGGTGGGGAGGGGGTAGGTGGAAGGGGGCGAGGGGGAGGTATACCTGGAAGGAGGGGTAGGGGGGGGGGGGTTGGGTAGGCGTTTGGGCGGGTTTAGCGTGTGGGGGTGGGTGTAGAGGTGGGGGACATTGGTAGGGGGGTTGTGGGCGGGTTGGAGGTAGGGGGGGGGGTGGAGGGTTGGTTGGGGTGGAGGGGGTAGGGGGATGGGGTGGGAGGGTGAGGGCATGGGGACGGGGAGGGTGGGAGGGAGGGGGGGTGTCGGGGCGGGAGATGGCGCGGGGTGGGTGGAGGCGGGAGTCGGGTGAGTGGGGCTGGATGTTTGGGGGGAAGGGAGGGAATGTGAAGGTGGTGGGTGGGGGGGTGAGGGGGGGCTTGGTGTGGTGCTTGGACGGAGGGGGGGGGTGGTTGGGGGCGGTTAGGGGTGGGTGGGTTAGGGGGGGGGGGAAGAGAGGGTGGGGGAGGGGGCGGGGGGGTGGGTGGGGGGGGAATTGGGGGGGGGGAGGTGGGGTTGTGGCGGCTTGCGGGGTATGGGGGTGGGGGGGGGTTGCGCGGTTTCCGTTCATGTGAGTAGCGGGGGTGGGGTGGAAAAGGGAGTGGGGGGGGGGGGGTTTGGCGAAAAAGGGGCGGGGTGGGGGGGGGGGTGGGGTGGAAAGTAGGCGGGGGCTTGAGGGAGGTGTGCGGGAGGGTGGGGGTGTGGGGGGGAATGGGGCGGGGGAAAGGTAGGAATGTGAATGGGGGGGGCGTTGAAGGGGGGGGAGCGTGGGGGGGGGGTGACGAGGGAAGGGTCTTAGCGTCAGGGGTGTGGGGGGGAGGAGGAATGTGGAGGGCAAGGGGGAAGGAGGGGGGGGAGGGTGGGGGGTAGGGGGGGAGGGGTGTCGGGGCAGGGGGCTGCGGGGGCGTGGGGGGAGGGGGTTGGGAAGTGGGGGGGCGAGGGAAAGGTGTGGGAGGGGGGGATAGGTATGGGGGGGGGGGGGGGGGTTGGTTGGGTCGTATGTTGGTTGCGTATTTGTTAGTTGTTTTTTTTACTATCATGGTTTGTTCTATTTTTTTATTGTTATTTTGTGTTTTTTTGTGTTTAGTATTTTGATACCTTTAGTCTACTTTTGTATGTTATTTTATTTTTGTTGTAGTATAGTTGCCAAACCTATTACTTGATTCATATCATACTTTCATTCTTTTTTTGCTAGTCAATAGGTCACGTAGTATGTAAATAATAAACTAACGAGGGCTTAGACATGCTAAAGGGCAAAACATACTTGTTATACGCATTATCTATACGTGTATACATATTCACGTATGTATACATGCAAGAAATCTCTTGTGTGGTGCTAGAACATAATAAAACTTATGAGATGTGATGTACTAACAAGCTAAGGCTCAAGTGTTTTCATTTAAATGAAAGTGTGGAAACCAACATAAACGCTAACACTTACACGCGAATTTTACAAAAACTATACGTAAACTTTTGAGTAAACTTGATGAATAGGCTCGAGAAGATGTATATGAACTTGTTAAACGATTTCATGTAGCGAACTCGACTCATATATAAGCTACATGAATTCATTTTGGTGCTAGTAATCCTAATAAGCTTAATGGGCTACTAATGGACCTTGTTGGACCCAATAGTCCACTAACGGACGCCAATGGGCCCAACAGTCAGTTGGTTGGCGCCCATAGCTTATTAATAAGCTCACTTGAGCTTATCGAAGGCTTATAAAACTCATTTAACTCGTTAGTTAGTAAAAAGCGAATGGAAACTCTTAACGGGCCACTAGTGGACTCGTTAGACCCAAACATGCCCAATCTCGGGACAATGGCCACGTATAAGCTTATTCAGCTTATTGGCTAACTTACTCAGCTTATAGGGCTTATGACAAGCCTTAGAAAGCTAATGGACCTAAGTGAACAAGTCTAAAAGATTTAAATGATATACGGGTTCCTATTGGGCCCCAAAAGCCCATTAATAAGCTTAATAGCTTATTGAATAAGCCACAAGATAAAAATAGCTTAAACAGATCCCTTAAGTGCTTAATGAGATAAGAAAATAAGAGGGATCATATGAGAAACCTTTTTGTACCTTTCGGGATTAAGTTATTGGGCTAACAAGCCCAATAAGCTCAAATAAGCTCATCCGAGCTTATTTCTAAGCTGGCAACAGCTTATGTAGCTTATTGGAGTTAATAAAACCAATTTTCGCTTGTTAGAACTTATTTGGACTTAAAATGCGATTTTTACGAGTTTAGGGACTAAAAGTGTCAAAGTGCAAACTAGAGTGTGTAAACTGTAAATATTGATTTTTATTAGTCCAAGGATTATTTTTGACATATTTCAAACATAAGGTACTGTATTGGAATAACTTATATTAAAAGTATAACTTTTGTAAAGATAAAGGACTAAAAGTGACAACTTGGAAAGTTAGGGGTTAAAAAGTATAATTTAACCAAACTTAAATAAAAGGACTAAAGTTGTCAAACTTAGAAACTTAAAAGTATATTATAAAACTTAAATGATTTTATAAATACTTGAAGTGTCGGATTGGACTTAATATAATTATTGTATTTAAAGTCAAGATTTATCGGTGTATAAACTATCAGGTTAATAAATGTATATTTATTAACGATATCTATCCTTAGTCGTATACCTTCTCAAGAGCCATCAAGTAAATACAAAAACAATAAACATATGCACCACCACACAAGTGATAATAGTATATATAAACTAGCAATTTATTGTAGTTTATGCATTAAGTCGTTAGCCTAAATTTGTAGACTAAAACTGGCCGTATTTACTTAGGTATTTGACGGTGTGATTCATTTTCCATACTTGGATATATTTATCATTTTCAGAGGACTGCTTACTAAGGTGAGTTCATAGCCCCATGTTTTACAATTATTTAAATAATTTACATCTTTGGGGTGAGAACATGCTTTGTTTTACAAATTAGACGCAAGTGTACATTTTATACTATGATTACGTGTTTGCCTAAGTAGCGATAACCCACTAAGCCTATTATCATAAATTGTCAATTACTAGGGTGTAAGCGCGAATGTTATAAATAGATCTATTTAGGATTGACATCCCTGTTTGGATGAGTAAAGCTCACTGTGCCGGTTTGCCGGAAAACATACGTATACCATGTCGGATTTGAGATGTTGCGGGTCAAAACATCATTTATGGGAAAATATTGACAATTTATTGCATTCATACATGTCGAGCTTCAGTGTCATGAGCTTAGGAAAATGTAATTACTTTTTATGATGTTTGCATCTGTTGCTTAATCATACACTTGGAAATCTTGCGGTCCTTCAATTGATTTACATAAACCTATGAATTCACCAACTTTATGTTGACATTTTAAGCATGTTTTCTCAGGTCAATAAGGCACGAGGTGCTCAGATACTTTGGGGGTCACTCTTTGGAAAGAGTCAATACTATAGATTTGGGCGTATTACATTTTGGGAACATTTGTTATAAACCGAAATCTTTACTTATGTTGTCGAACAATTTGAAGCCATAAGCTCATGTAATGAACAAGTATTTTGTTAAATCCAATGTATCTTTTTAAAACGACACGTTTAGTAGTCGTTCTCATATCTTGTACTATTAATCTATGAAGTAACACCCTCGGATATTCAACATTCAGCTGCCATCTAGATTTCGGGGGTGTTACAAGTGGTGGGAAAAGGTGTATTAACAGGCATATCACACTCTAAAATACTATCCGATGTCACCTCAGACTCCTTTGGGATCGGGACAAGATCATCAATGCTAGACTTTATTAATTTATTATTTTCCCTTGCGGGAGTAGTGCTAATCACCTCATCCCTCATTAAGAGGGTGTCTGCAGGTTCCATGGTAGTCAAGAAGGGTAGAGATAGTGTGTATGCAAGTGGCAGAGGCGTGACGTGAGCGGTATAATGATGTCTAAGAATTTGCTCATCGTTAGAAGGCACCTCCGTGTAATCATCACTCCCCTCATGTTCTCCTACACGGGAATTAGGTTTTAGAGTTCTAAGAAGTTCCTCCAAAATACGGTTAGTGTCCCTTTGTAAACAATTAAAATGACTCTCAAAATCTAAATCCTGAAGGAGCGACTGATCAATAGGGTACTGTGGAGGTTGGTCAAACCAAGGAAAGTCATAATTGTTACCAGGAGTAGGCTCATAGACAAGCTGGTTCCTGGTTTGACAATCAGAGCTATAATGGGGACCTCCATAGTACTCATAACAGTCAAACTGTTGTTGCTAATTTAAAGAATAAAATGGAGGATGGTTATCATTAGAATTTTGATTGTAACAAGGACCCTGATCATAGATGGGCGTGTTCCCGGCTTGACAATCAGAATTATAATGTGGACCTCCACAGATCTCACAACAATCGAACTGTTGTGGCTAACTCGGAGGATAAAATGGAGGTTGGTTATAACCAAAATCTTGATTGTAATAGGGACCCTGATTATAGACGGGTGTGTTCCCTGTTTGACCATTAAAGCCCTGGTGAGGGCTTCTTCCACAATACTCACACGAGTATGTCTCGTATTGGTGCTGTAGATGTTGGTTGAAGAAGTTGGGTGTTTAATTATAAGAATAAGGATTTGGGTCATAGACAAACTTATTTCCGGATCCTACACTGCTACAGCCAAGATAATTTCCACCATTAAACGGACCTCCACACCATGAGCAACTATGCTGAGCAATATATCCTTCCACGGTACGAGCCAACTCCGCGAAAGCCGCTTGTAGAGCTTCCATAACGATAAAGAATTAAACGGAATAAGAGGGTAGAGAAGATAAATATTAAATGAAATAAGAGGATAAAGGAGAATATTTTTGAAATTTTTTATATGTATATATAAAAATAAAAAATAAAAGGAAAAAGAAAGTAGAAATGTAAAATATTTTTGGATCTTATGTAGATAATAGAAAATAATAAAAATAAAGTCGAAATAGAAAATATTTTTGGTATTTTTTTAATATTTATATAAAAGAAAAATAAAATAAAAAGGAAAATATTTTTTGATTTTTTATAATTTTTATAAATACAAAAACAAACTTTCCAAAGAAATGATCTTCAAGGCACTAACTCGAAACTTAACGCAAAAATCGTACAATCCTCCCTGGCAGCGGCACCATTTTTATAAACGTCAAAAGTGTGTCGAAGTAATATATATATATAGTATTTCCCGTTTATATGTAAAAAGTTACTTTAGGAAAAGTAATAATCAATCTTCCAGATGTCATATCCACGACGAGAATTGAATTTGAGATTTTACGTTAATGTTTTTCCTTTGATGCTTGATTATCTTTTTATTTTGGTTTTGGTATTTATACTATTTAAAATAATAAACTAAATTAATACTAAATAATAATAAGCAAAGCAAATACATCTAAGATATATATAAAACATATATGCTTGTCAAGTGAGGTGTTCGGATCCTAAAGTGTGTAAGTAAGTTTCTCATCGATGAATCAACACCCGTCTATATAACTATTTTCTCACAACGTTGGTTTATTTTGAAAATAATTTTCTATCAAGATATTAATTACTAGATTAATGCCTAATTACTCTTACGGCTTTTGCCCGTTCGAATAACCAAAACACTAATCTAAATAATCCAAAATTATTAATCAATAATCACTTTTTATTTCCACACTTAATTCACCAAACACTACTCACTTAACAAGCATAATAAAACTACTCACTAATTATAATAACTAAGCTAGCATAAACAAACATAATCGATTAAGCTAAATGATCAAAAAGATATATAAGACGAATATGCTTGCTAAGTGACATGAAAAGATCCTTAAGTGTGAATTAAAGTTTTAAATGACGAATTACTACCCGTAAAAAGATTATTTTCTCACAATGTTGATTTATTTTGAAAACAATTTCTTATAAAGGTATTAATTACTAGATTTGATGTTTGGTTATTTCTCCGGATTTTGTCCTTCGAAAAATCAAATAAGAAATCTAAATAATTCGAAAACTATTAATCAATAATCCCTTTTTGAATCCATACTTATTTCACTAATCACAATCACTTAACAAGCATAAATAACTACTCACTAAGCATACTAATTAAGCTAGCAATTACAATCAATGAGAGAAAAGGAAAAGAAAGAAGAACCCGATTGAATAAAATGGAGATGAATTTAAACTACCCGATCTTATAGACTTAATTAAACACTAAAGTTTATAACTTTATATGTTTCTAAATAACTAATTAGCTGGTAAAGTTTTGAGCTTTATTCACTAATTAGCTAAATAAAATCTTAAAAAGCTTAAAATTTAGTAGTAAAATAAGCTTATAAGACCCATAAGCTCCTCGCCTAAATGTTAGATCGATTTCATAAACATTAAAACAATCAAAGTTAAAGTGCACAATATAACAATAAGCTATAATATATATTAATAAGCTAGAGATTATTCTAAAGACAATAAGCTAATAAAAATGAAAACTTTAGATCTAAATCCACCCGAAACCTAGGTGTTCTACTCTGAAAACTAAACGGGAATTGGGTTTAATTAAGGATTTAGATCTAATTAAACAATCCAAAAAGCAAAAATAAGCTAAACAAAAACAATAAGCTATTTAAAGACGAAAACTTTAAATCTAAATCCACCCGAAACCTAGGTGTTCTACTCCGAAAAGTGGACGGGAATCGGGTATAATTAAGGATTTAAATCTAATAAAAATAAGCAATCAAAATAAGCTGAAAATAAGCACTCAAAGTAAGCTATAAAAGCTTATTTGAGAATACTTAAAACCAAAAACAATATAAAATAAGCTAGTCTAAATAAGCTATGGAAGTAGCTTATTAAAATATAAGCTTAAGAGATCGGATCCAAAAATAAGCTATAAGAGAGAGCTTATTTGGAGATAAGCAAAAGAGAAAGAGTAGAAGAATAAGCATAGAAAATGAGCAAAAAGTAAATAAGCATTAATAAAACCAACCTTAACTAAAAGCATCTTCATTCCTAAAAAAGCCACTACAATAAGATCCAATAAGCTTTAATAAGCTTTTACAACAAGCTATCACTATTCTACTCCTACATCTAACCTACTCCTAAACTATTTGAAATAAACCTACATCTAATACCTCTAAATGAGAACAAAAGCTGGTATATAAAGCCCCTAGAGGGGCATTTTCGTAATTCCTTGCCCTAACCGCCTCAATCATTGGCCATTATGGCCTCGGGATCCAACCCATCCTCGTACAACAGACGCCAGCACATATATACTCTGATCCATCAATGAAAGGTTGCCACGTCACCTTCTAGAAGGTGCTTCCTAGGACCGGACAACCATACCTCGTACGAGACTTGTTTCCTCGTACCTGAACCTGTTTCCTTATACCCGAACCTGTCACACCTACAGATCATGATTAGTATGCCACGTGTCACCACCTGAGTGGTGCCACGTGGCATATGAGACCCACATTTGCCATCACCAGTACCGTCACCGGAGCCACCGGCAGTCAACGACGGTCACCGGTGGCGAACCACCGGTCAACCACCATTGGCCACCGCCGACCACCGTAGCTCCGCCGACGAAGCACCACCGAACCACTGTAGCTCCGCCGACAGACCACCTATCAACCACCGGTCAACGGTGGTCGATCGTTGGTCAACGGTTAGACAGGTGTGGGTCGGTCAATGGTTGGGGGTCGTTGTTTTGCCACGTGGCACCACCTGAGTGGGCCACGTGGCACAAGGTTAATAATCCTCACCCTAGGCAAGCCTCGGGATCGAACCATCGACCTTGTGGATAGCAACCTTAAATAAAACCACGCAACCAGCTGCGATGGTTGCCCAATGGTTTCGAATTTAAAAAGAAAAGAAAAACAAAAAGATAAAAAAAAAAAAAAAATAAAAATAACAAAAATAAAAAAAAAATAAAAATATAATAAAAAAAAAAAAAAAAAGAAAACAAGAATAAAAAAAACAAAGAAAAATAAAAAAAGAAAAACTAAAAAAAGTAAATAAAGAAATAAACAATATAAATAAAAAAAAAAAATTAAAAAAAAAAGAAAAAGAAATAAAAAGAAAAAATAATAAAAAAAAAAAAATAAAAATAAAAAAAAAAAAAAAGAAAAAAATTAAAAAATAAACAAATATGAAAAAAATTAAAAATTAAAAAAAGAAAAATAAAAATAAAGAAAAATTTATAAATATAAATAAAAACTAAACTAAATTTTAACATAAAAATAAAAAAATATAAAAAAAAAAAATAAAAACATTATAATAAAAAAAAAAAAAAAAAAATAAAAAAAAAGTAACGCTACGAAAAACCAAATAGGGTTTTACCCTTATTGCTTGTTCCAGGTATTTTAACGAATAAGGTTCAAATAAGGCGTGTAGGGTTCAAATAAGAAGGTTCAAGTATAAAAGGCCGGTACCGTTAGACTCGTAATTTCGTGCTCTTTCTAACGAAGTGCTCGAGGAATTTTTTCGGGTTCGTTTGAATCTCGATAAACGTGAAAACGTCATCGAAAGTTACCCGAAATTTACCGTTGTTGCTTTGTTTTCAATCCTTTGTACTTGTAAGACATAATAATGCAAACCAAGCATATTTGCAATATAATTACTCATATTTTATGGTTATTAGTCCTTTTTATAGTGTTTTCTTGGATTAAAATGATGTGTATTTAAGCACACATCAAGGTGCTTATTATCATTCTCGAAACTTGTTTCCGAAATTGGTCTAGATATACATATTTTCGGTTTCATCGATAATTGTGTATTAGGAACACGTCTAAATTTCAGAATTAAGCATAATTGTTGTAATAGATACACAAGTTCTCGGTTTTATCAAGAATTTTGTTAGGAAAAGTTAAATTCGATATCGATTAACATTTGTTTGTCATAATTTCGATTTTATCGAAATTGTGATAATAGGACAAAAGGATAATTTTTGACATTCTTAATACGGATTTGCGGATTGTAAAGTGATCATTTCTTTTGGTTTTATCGAAATTGTGGTCATTTTAGGATTCAAAGTGTTAAAATAACATTTTTGGTTTCTTCGAAATTGTAACATTCATTTTCGAAAACATCTTAAATGGATAAAATTTAGTCAAAATTGATATTATTAAGGTTTTATCATAATAGTTGTATCGAATTTTGATTAAAAAGGTTTTTTAGAACGTGCATTTATCGAGTTTGACAGTTGTCCGAATTTAGTGTTGTCCGTGAAAGGTTTTGAGTTTCAGGATTAGTTCTATCCGAGAAAGATTCCGAATTTAGTAATTGAGTTGTCCAAGATCCCTCTTACCAAGTTTGGTACTGTCCGAGATTTCAATTCCAAATTTGAAAATTTAGTATTACTCGACAAGTATTGAAGTTTTTGGTTGATCACAAATAGAACTCTTTTTCATCTACAAAGATCCAATCATTGAATCACAAGAAATGTCGACGTCTAATACACATCAACAATCTCTTGCTGATGCCGGTTATGAGACTAGACCT
>BQNB010040244.1:0-39367 GCA_026074375.1 Tanacetum coccineum
GCGGGCAATCACGCATTGATTCGAATTCCACTACTACCCGTATCTTCCATCTCGCTATCCCTAGGTCCACTTCTAGCCGTGGACTCCAGATCCGAATCACTGTCGGATATGTCATAATTCACTTTCTCTAAGACTAATCTTAACTTAAGAATTTCTTCTTCTCCCTTGGTTGGTTTGTATTCTGGGAATTTTCCAGGAAATTTGGTAATTGTACAATCTTTAGCAGTCACTATTGTTTTAATCTTTAATACCACTTCTCCCTTAACTAATTTTATGGTCAACCTCTCTTCAACTCTGCATGGGTACATGTCAACCGGTATACGGATCTTGTGGCTACCCCAAATTACCCAAGCCCTTGTTCCTGGTTTATCGTATCCCCTACATCCTGTTGCAATAGCAACCCCCATGCAGAACTTCCTATGAAGGTGAGGAGGCATAGCTAATTTATCAAGAGATAAGGCACACTAAATCAGATAAAGGTAATCGAAATAGCAAGAAGAAAATTAACAAAATTAAGAAACAAAATCATGTAATTAAGGGGAAAACGCATACCAGTTATACTACTAAACACTTAAGCCCTAACATGCATCTACGTGAAGGACTCCTAGGTTATAGTCTAGGCTCAACCACCTACTTCTCTATAACCAAAGGCTCTGATACCAATCTGTCACACCCCGCCTAGGCGGAAACACGAGGCGTAACATCATGGATATCATCACAACACAATGGTGTCAACAATAGAGAGAACTAAATGAAATAGATAAACAAATGAGACACAATGTGCCATGACAATATCTAACACAAGATAAAGGAGTCTTGCATTACGATAGCAAAGTCATACCACAAGGAAACATAATCCAAAGTCTAAACATCCAATGATCAATCAAATAACAAACAATTCAAAAGACATAAATAAAATCTCTATGAGAATGACTCCGCATGCAAGCCTACGGTCTCACTAGCCACTCTTCCTAACATCAACCTTCCTGCTCGTTAGGCCACAGTACCATCCACTAAACAGGCCATGGATACCTGCAGGTGATCCCCCTGACTTAATTCACAAATCTCAATATCACATCACAAAACATGTAGCACACAACATACAATTGTCACGTATAGACCATGCATCTTTGACAACATATTATCACTGTAATCAAAACATTTCCAAATACTTTGCATCATTTCTACGCCAATAAATCATAAGAAAAGAGGGGCTATGAAACTCACTTGGATACTCAAACGCAGCTTCTAAATCTCTACATGTAACTATACAAATAAATAAACACAGTTACAAGCGACCAAGCTAAAAGCTGTGGTCCATGTAACACACATGTGATGGATCTCTAATGTTTTAGTTAACCATCATGGGTCACCCCAACACCATGCCCCACCTTAATCATCTTATTAACACTTTACGTACCCAAAACCCTTACTAAATGACCTTCATAAATTATACCAAAAATCACCCATGCTCATTTATGAGTATATTAACTACTTTGTGATTCCCAAGTATTACTTACATGTATAACTACCTCAAATAAAATCAAACTTCAAAACTGTTCTAATTCGGATCTGATTGCACACCAAAATGTATCACTCTAACTACCATACTTAGACATGCTTTCAGAGGCTAATTTTTACAAGATTATCCATAGACATATGGAACTTAACTACTGTAGAAGTTCTAAGCTTAATTCGAATTTTAAGTTAGGGTTTTACCCTCCTAAACATGATCTAAATCTGACCCGTGTTTACTGTTTTGACAACTTTTATTGTAACCAACATTTGAATTACTTCCCAACATTAAAAACTTTCGAGGCCAGATTTTGTGGAAAGTACATTCAATGAGCTACTATTTAGAGTCTAGAAACACTCAAAAACCTATTACCATCATGGAGATTTTCACTCGTGAACACAACCCTAAATTATGCTCACCCTAAATCAAGTTTTTAACGCAAATCTAACCTAACCAACTGCATGATCATGACCCTAATCAAGCCCTAATCATTCTATCATCATTAAATATCATTAATATTCTGAATTTTTTGAAACCCTAAAATCCATCATTGATTTTGTTACATGAATGCATTATTTAAACTAGGATGAACACACTTACCTTGATGATTAGCACCTAAACCATAACTCTTGAATGTTTCTTGGATCCACAAGTGAAAATCAACTTCTTAGGGTTTTGGGGGAGGTGAATTCGTACAACATAATGTAAAGGGGAAAAGGATGGGCCATGTTTGGGTTTTAATCTAAATTCTACAAGTCCTAGTCCAACCCAAACTTAGTTTAGTAAAAAAAAATTATTATTTTTCTTTTAAACCCAAAATCGGACGCTATATATGTATATATTTTTTTTATTAAATTATTAATTAACTAATTTATTAACTAATTTACTTCATGTCTGTAAGTTTTTATAAAAACCTAAGCTAATTTGATTAAACCTTTTTACTTAAACGCTACTTACTAAACTTTCTAAATATAACTTTCATTTCACCAAACCACTTTCTATTTTTAGAAAGTTTGCTACAAACTTCTATATTTCACTCACCTATTTCATTGCTAAAATGCCACATTTCTCATAAACGCTTAACACGTAGTCATCCAACTATTGACGTAGCATTGCATGCAATACGCCGTTCCTTTCCATTATCACTAAACGTGAACAAATGGAATACTCATTATCAAACATAAACACACTCAAAATGAGATGCCCATACACTTCAAAATGATATTAAGCACATTACTTAACCTACTTAGCATACATAAAATCACATAGCACAACACCTAAACACATAAAATAAACTCTTAGCCATTTCTAAAGGTATAAACTAACCTGCTCAAATCCCGGTTGTCACAGGAAGATACGCTGAACCGCTTCAGGATAAGAGGTTTTGGGATCCTCTTGGAAGCGTGCACAAAGGCAGACACTAAACATGATATCGGGCCTACTTGCCGTTAGGTAGAGTAAACTACCTGTTATGCCTCGATACTTGGTACTATCTACCGACTCACACTCTTCGTCTTTTATGAGTTTAGTATCCAAGGACATGGGAGTTTTCATTGGTTTAGAATCTTCTAAGCCAAATTTCTTAAGCATTTCTTTAATATATTTAGATTGATTAAAGAAAATTCCATATTTCATTTGTTTTATTTATAGACCAAGGAAGAAGTTAAGTTCATCCATCATGCTCATCTCGAACTCGTCATGCATGATTTTGGAAAATTCATCACACATGTCTTAACAAGTTGAACAGAATATGATGTCATCGACATATATTTGAACGATGATGAGATTTGAAATTTTCTTCTTAGTAAAAAGAGTGTTATCTACCATTCTCATTTTGTACTCATGTTTTATAAGAAAAGCTTTTAATCTATCATACGAAGCTTTAGGTGCTTGTTTAAGACCATATAAAGCTTTCTTTAGTTTATAAACATGATCCGATTTTTTGAAATCAATAAATCTTGAAGGTTGTGCCACGTATACCTCCTCATTGATTAAACCGTTCAAGAATGCACTTTTTATGTCCATTTGGAATAGCTTAATATCTAAAGCATAAGCTAATAGTATTCTAATAGACTCTAATCTAGCAACTGGGGCATAAGTTTTATCATAATCGATGCCCTCTTATTGATTATAGAATTGGGCGACTAACCTAGCCTATTTCGAGAAACGATACCGCTCTCGTCTAACTTATTTCTAAACACCCACTTAGTTCCTATAATTGTCATATTCTTAGGTTGTGGTACTAACTCCCAAACATCATTTGCAACGAATTAATTTAATTCTTCTTGCATAGCGATTATCCAACTTTTATCTGTTAAGGCTTCATTCACATTCTTAGGTTTTATAGTTGATATAAAATAAAAGAAGTTACTTTGGTTTTGGGCTTGTGACCTAAGAGTTCTTTGGTTAAGGTTTCCTATGACATTTTCTAATGGATGGTTCCTAGATTCCTTAATATTGACTACTTCGTAAATTTCTAAAGTTTCACCCTCAACGTCATTTTCTAGTTTATTCTTTTCGGTAACCTTAATTGCTTCTTCTTCATCTAAGTTATCATACACCAAGGGTGATGTCTTATAGGGTGGAGGAGTTTCATTGAGTGATTCTTCTATTTTCATGGTGTGCTTATTAAGGATGATGTATGCTTTACTATTTTGGGAGTAACCTAAAAAGACACCTTCGTATGACTTTGGGTCAAACTTAGTAAGGTAGTCTTTGGTGTTTAAAATAAAGCACTTGCTTCCAGACACTCTAAAATAATCAAGAGTAGGTTTCCTACCTCTCAAGAGTTCATAAGGTGTTTTACCTAAAATAGCTCTAATTAGGATTCGGTTGAGGATGTATGTTGAAGTATTTACGATGTTACACCAAAACTTTTGTGGTAAAGATTGTTCATTCAACATGGTTCTACTCATTTCTTGTAGTGTCCTATTTTTTATTTCTACCACGCCATTTGATTGTGGGGTGCGTGGAGCCGAGAAGTTATGTGTATTACCATTGGCATTACAAAACTCTCCAAATTGCACTTCATTATCAAATTCCCTACCGTGGTCCGTCCTAATTGACACTATAGAACATCCTAGTTGGTTTTGTATTTTCCTACTAAATATTTTGAATTGATCGAATGCTTCGTTCTTAGTTTTAAGGGATCTTATCCATGTATACCTAGAATAGTCGTCTACTATTACTAAGGTGTAGAGGTTTCCTTTGAAACTTCGTACGGCGGATGGACCAAAGAGATCCATATGAAGAAGTTCTAAGCAACTAGTCGTTGCGACTATATTCTTAGCTTTGTGACTAGCGTAAGCTTGTTTTCCAATTTTGCAAGCATCACAGAAATGTTGATCAATCTCATATGCCACAACGTTGAGACTATATCCTTAGATGCTAACGAGTGAATGAGACGCATATTAGCGTGACCTAATCTCTTATGCCACAACGTGGAGTTTTTATCGATCGTTGCAAGACAAATTTTGTCTTTTGGTTTATTTCCTAATTTCATCACGTATAAACCTTTCTTCCTAATACCTCTACCTATAATCTTACCATCCTTAGTGATTTCACTATCATGTTCAAAGAAAGTTACCCTACATTTATTATCACATATTTGACCTACACTTAGCAAGTTAAATCTTAAGTTATCTACATGTTTTACATTATCTATATTGAGAGAGTCATTAGAAATCGTACCTTTGCCAATGATGTTACCGCGAAGATTACTACCAAAAATGACGTTACCTCTATTGTATGCCTTATAGGTTGAGAAGAGCTTTCGATTACCCATCATGTGTTTAGAGCATCCGCTATCTTTTATCCACTCGTCAGGTTCCAAGTCGACTCCAAGGCATATCTATTTGTATAAGACAACAACTCAAACATTTGGTCCCGAATATCTCATGGATCCAAAGTTATTAGTGCTAAACATCCCATGCATTTGTTGCATTTGATTGGGATGTGGAAATGAAGGACGCATTTCCCATGTCATGTAACTTTGAGGTTGAAAGTTATTCCAATTTACGGGAAAACCATGAGGTTGGTTTTGTCGACCAACATTATTTTTGGTTGCGGTGTCTTAGAACGAGGATAGTGATAACTGACTCTTCTAGGTGGAGGAGTTTTTGACCTAAAATTTGGTTTATAAAATCCAACTCCGGGTGTTAACGATGGTTTATAAAATTGTTTAACCTCATTATCACTAGCAACGGGAATTTCAATATTGTTTATCATTATATGTTTTGGTCTAGGACCCAAAATGGATTTTTGAAAAGAAACGGATTTTTCAGATTCTGGTGAACAGACAGGTGGTCCCTTAATTGCTTTGGGGGCCGTCTAAGCTTTTTGGGGGCCGCCCTCAGTATTTGAGGGACCGCCACCACAAGACGTTTTATTCTGAGATTTCACAAATTTGATTTCTTTAGTCCCACTTGTTGATGCTTCAGATGAATTAAAGCCTAGACCTAAATTATCACGGAAGGTTTTTTATTACTCAACATTTCATTCAAAGAATGTGTACTCTTTTCAAATTGAGTTAGCTTAAAGGCTTCCTCTTTTAGTTTTTCATTATCGATTTTAAGTATTTGACACTTTGTACATTCGAGATCAACTCCTTTGTTTTTCTTGAGTGTGGATAACTTTTCTTTTAGCTCACTAAGCTCCTTTTCAAGCTTCTTTTTAGCCTTCTTTATTTGTTTGTTCTTAAAGATAATTTTTAAACTTATTTTGCGAAAGTTGTAACATTCACTATCAAACTTAATATCATCTACCCAAGAAATGTCATCACTAAAGTAAGTGGATTCGAAACATACCTCATCATATGCTTAAGGTACAAGACATGTTTCGTCTTTAGTCTTTTCATCATCTTCTTCACTGCTATCACTCCATGAACCTCCAACAAATTCTCTTTGGTTCTTGTCTTACGGTGGTTTTGGAAATTCTCCAATGAGATGATTTGGATCACCGCATCTAAAACATTTCTATCACTTTTACCGTTCTTTTCGTCTCGGCTTCTTTGGAACGTCTTTTTGTCTTTCCGTGGTTATCTTACGAATCTACCTCTTCTCTTGAAGAACTTCTTGAAGCCTCTAATCGCCATGGCGTATTCTTTATCTTCACTTCCGGAAGTCGAGCATTCTTCCTCACTAGATTCCTTTTTAGGCTTTAAAGCAAGAGATCTCCTTTCTCCTTTAGCTTTGACTGTTTCAGAATCTTTCTTGATGATCATCTCATGGACTTTGAGATTACCAATAAGTTCATCAAGAGATAGCGATGTCAAGTCTTTTGACTCTTCAATCATCATGACCTTTGCTCTCCATTTAGGATGTAAAGCTCTAAGAAACTTCCTAGCATAGTTCGTGCTAGAGTAACTTTCATCAAGAGCTTTTAGACTAGTAATGATAATATTAAGGGGGTGTTTGTTTTGGCTTATGAAACATAAGCCCATTTGGGCTTATATTTCATAAGCCCCAATTTTCTGGCTTATTTTGAGACTTAGGGGCTTATATAAGTTTATTATATCATAATAAACTTATATAAGCCCCCAAGTCTCAAAATAAGCCAGAAAATTGGGGCTTATGAAATATAAGCCCAAATCAAATTTGATTTCGGCTTATATTTCATAAGCCCCAATTTTCTGGCTTATTTTGAGACTTATGGGCTTATATAAGTTTATCATATCATAATAAACTTATATAAGCCCCCAAGTATCTAAAAAGCCAAAAAAATAGGGCTTATGAAATATAAGCCCAAATGTGCTTATGTTTCATAAGCCGAAACAAACACCCCCTAAATCTAGCAAAAGCACTATCTATAGATTCGTTTTCAGAAATGACGAATTGTTCATATTATTGTACCAAAAGGTCGATCTTGTTATCTTTGACTTGGCTATTACCTTGACGGGTGATTAACAAAGTTTTCCAAATTTCTTTTGCTGTATTATACATGAAAATTCTTTCAGATTCTTTTCTTGGCAAAGCATTGTAAATAACCATTTTGGCTTCGTTATATTTCACAAGCCTCTTTTTAAGATCATCACTTTGTTTTTCAAAAGGAATAACCTCATCTAGTTCTGTTTCCGGATTTTGTTCAATATGTTGAAAATCACCGTTGGTAATAGCATGCCAAAGATCAAGATCTTTTGATTTGACATATGTTTCGAATCTATTTTTCCAATAAATAAAACTATCACTTTCAAAGAGTGGTGGTCTTTGCGTGGATTGCCCTTCTAGATATTTGTCGGAATCCATAGATCGATCCAAACTTTAAAATACAGTATATTTTAAAAATCTTGAGTGACCTCGGCTTCTGATACCAATTGTGGAAACTAGAAGAGGGTTAAATAGTTTACAAGTTAATTGGCGTTTTAAAATTTTATTTATAAAATGGTTAGATTAGAGTGTATGTTCAATCAATCAATAATATGAATCAATCAAGATGACAATCTACTTGTAATAACAATACAACAATAAATAAGAAATACAGACAATATAAAGAGATAAGGTAAAGAACGATCAAACCAAGACACCAAGATTTATAGTGGTTCGGCTACGAAGCTCCTTTTCGTCCTACTCCACTCCCCGAGTATCCGACTCGAAATTTCACTATGTCAACAAGCTCCCTTTAGGCGGAGAAAACTGTTTACACGTCGCTTACGTTATTTTTCGACACTAAGCTAAATGTCGAGTCATAATCTTAGCTAGAACCAATCTACAACGTCACAAGCACTATCCAATCACAAGATCTATACTATCGGATTTATACACAATCTGATTCACACAATCACACAAGATAATTAAAATATAGATTTGGATCTTAGAAGAAGAGAGAAGAAATCACTTATCTATAACACTTCGTTTCTTGGCGAATATGAGTGTTCTTCCCTTGCACTTAATAGAAGAATGAGAAAGATAAGATTGGATCACTTAAAACAAGATTAGACAATGTTAGTGATCAAGAGATTTAGTAAGAGAAAGAAGGTTTTTAGAGATAAAAAGATAACTGAAAAATTCGTGCAAAGAGGTGTGTATATCTGCTGAGAATAATGCAGTATTTATAGCCAAGAGAATCTAACGTCTCCTAGCGGCGGTCCCGGCCATCTCAGATATATCTGGGGGGCCGCCTAGCCACTTAAGGGGCAGCCACTATACTAACGCTCCAATTTTTGTCTTTTTGTGGGGAAGGTAGATACTGGTATGGTGTTTTCTGTTTTAGGGGAAAAATTAGATTCAAACTTTTATATTTAAATAAAACATTATTTTTATTAATAAAAATGTTTTGTTATAGTTTTGTGTTTGTAAAAATACATTTGTAAAAATGTAATGTTTAAGAGAAAAAAAAATTTGATCACTAATCATGTTTAATGATTTGTTTATTCATACCTTAAGTGATTTATGTCGAAATGGAAGTTTACGATTAATAACATGTAAACGTTTATTTTTATCGTGAATATTTTTACATTTTGTCATCTTCAAAACATAGATGAGTCAAAAAATATAAATAACGTTTTTAGGAATTATTTGTATTAACAGATTGAGCTAATATAAAAGTAGACTATTGTGTTGCATGTTTTAAAACGCATAGGGTTGGGTTTACAGCATACTTTTCTCCCGCGACGAAACATGCAAAGTACAATAGTTTCTCACAACCGTTTTTAACTTAATTAAAGTTTGTGCATTTTTATCAATGATTGAATTACTTAAGTATTTTTACTCTTGAGGGATTCAATCTAAGGATTGATTATTTTGTAATGTTTCTCGTGTTAAGACTTAAGGTCTTGCCCTACCTTGTTAAAGGTTTGAAGTAATCTTTAATCTTTTCCCGTGATAAAATATGCATATACTCTAATTTTATAAAACCTAACATGTATTATCCTTAATTTTATATTCACTTGTTCTATATAAAATAAAGGACTTTTCAATACATAGAAATTAAAACAAGAGAAAAATGTTTTAAACTTCTGATACGAAGATGTATGCATGCTTCTTCGTACACGTTTTTGATACACTTGTTTTTATCAAAACTTTATACCCTTAAAATTAAGTTTTGCCATCCAATTGTGAGGACACTTGAAATTGCCTTTTACTCTGCGTGAGACGTAGGTGATTTAGGACCTAAGGTATTTTATCCATTATGTGTGAGACCTAGTGTAATTATACACATGTTTTCGATTGGACGACTTGAATCGAGTTAAGCGGGTGAAATCCTTAATCTAAGGCATACGATGGGGTTAAACATGCCAACTTGACATTATTATTGTAGACAATAGTGCCTTGGGCCCCATTCGACCTAAGAGTTGCACATGATGCAATTATCGCTCGTCAGTTACTATTGAGTTCACCATTACTAGTAGATTAACTGATGTGATGGTGAAAGTTCAAGTAGGATCTTAGACCCTTTGAAAAAGTAACTATTTTAATAAACAAGGGTAGTTAAATTTTAAGGGATTATTATCGAAAATAGTAAATTGAACTCTGTAAGTTCCAACTAATGTATTAATGCAACATAAACCGTAAATGAAGTTTTGTTCTTTTCTTGTAGAAGACAAACCATGTCTCCTTTCCTTGCAAGAAAGAAAGACTCATTTCTATCATTTTTTTCTTGATCTAGAAATCTATAATAGGAACGATAGAATCATCCCGATTCTAATCGAACTCATAGCAAGCTTACAAGGTTAAGTAGATTACACTTCTTATTTCTCAAGTAGGCTTCAATACGCTTATTTGGTTTTAAAATCTTTAAATCATATAAGACACTTGGATAACTAGAGAACTTATTTCTATAGCTACCAAATGATACACCTCACGAGTCTTGATTAGAAAATAAAAATATCAACGCAAAAGTGGTAAAGTAATAACTAGCAATTATATACCTAGTTGTTTGTTTTAACCCACTAAAGGTACTACACACCCTTGTGGTAAAATAGGTCAATTGAGGAGGAATTGCATACCAGTATTTTAAGTTAATGAATATCGTAGATGGCTAGTCCATCATCTATGATATCTAAGTATTTGCTAACTAGTCCATGCGACTCACATTAGCAATAATGTGTAGACATTCAAGATAAGGAAAGAAAATAAATTGCTACTTGTTTTAACTAGTGAAGGAACACTCATAATGTTGTCTGATATAGTAGGAGCGATGAATTTTATGAGTAAAGATGACATACTTGCAATGTTGTCTAAATTTAATGTGAGCTATGAGCTTTTTACCTTGTATGCGTCTCAATTTATTTATGGCTTGCCTTGAAATATAAAATTACTTTTCAAGTGTGAAACATCTTTATTTAGTAAGAATCATCGTGTATTATCTCTGATAACTTATTGCATTTTAGATGTTGCTTCTTGTTATTCTATTTATAAGATAGTTATGCACGATTTCTTATCAATCGATAGAGTTATGTATACACTAGCTATGCTAATATGATTTGAGCTTGACTTAATTCATATTCTATCTGTGACATTGCCATATTATCCATACAAACTAACGAGCGTCGTGTTGTTTTATGCATGATGTTGTACCCTGCACAAGTAAGAGAAATCTTAATTATGTGCAAATGGTTTTTCTTGACTGCAAAGTAAGCAAACTAATATTTTATTAGGACTCCTACACATAAAATGTATGTTGCCCTATTAAGAATAAATGTCAAGATATAATAATAGCAAGCTACATGATTATGTTTTCTTGTAAAGTCATAAACATGAAGTTCAAAATTAACTTAAAATTACTATTGGGACCAAGAGTCAGCGCTCATACTTACTTTAAACTTAATATTGGCATGTCTTCTTGTTGAAACATATATATAAAGTCCTTTAATTGTTGAAAGACTTATAATGTAAAGTAAAGACGTTAACTTATTTTGTCTTCTTGTTAAGACATATACATGATGCCATTGAATCGATCAAAGACTTATAACGCATACTAAGAATTTAAAGTTTATATCTTCTTGTCATGATATACACATAAAGTCGTTGACTTGATCAAAGACTTATAATATAAGGTATGCAATCGGCTTAGAAACACTATTGATGCCATTTGGTTTGACTTAGTTGGCAGATAGGTAAAGCTAAAAAGTATAAGTTAATCTAATGAATTGTGGGATTGTCTCATAATGTCGATCCTTTTAGAATTCCACAATTTTATGGTATGTCCAACAAGGGAAATCAAACTATATTGATAGTATTTGATTATTGATGATTTTAATTGCTCTACCTCCTAAAGCTATCAAAGTTGGAAAATTGAGTATGTTGTGAATATACTTAATATGAATCCAACTAAAGGCAATTAAAACATCATTCAAGTAATAATATGGGATGAATCCCATTAAGTCTTGACTGAAGTTCTGAAATTGTTAATATCCTTTTTAGCGTGTTATTAACAAACAAGAGTTAAGAATTGTAATGTTTATTGTATGTCCCAGATGAAAACAAATTATTGTTGCTCAAAATGTCAAGTATTTAGATAAGAGTCTCTTCTTACAAGAAGCAAGTGGGAGCAACCATGGATTTAAAAGAGATACAATAACAAAATACACAAACCTTCTAAATGCACTAGCAAATGTCATACTGAGGGTAAACATGCAAATGTTAAACCAAAGAATAATGTAACTCGCATTCATAGATCTGCAAGGATAAATCAAGCACATGAGTGATATATTTTATATCAATGCTGAGGAATATGAGTTAGAGGATCATGGTGAACATGCTAATTATAGAGATGCATTGTCATATCTTGAATATGATGAATGACTTAAAACTATGAATGTTAAAGATGTTATTCATAAAATATAATCATTATTGGAACTTGATTGGTCTTTTACCAATCAGTTAGAGTGTAAGGTTAGAATGAGTTTCTTCAAAGAGAAGACTAATACGGACAAAAATAGTATACACATTTATTTCGCGTATGCTGATAGTAGTTTTTACTCATACTCAAGCAATTGACCATGATTAAAAAAAATTGTTTACGAGCATTAAATGAATAAAGATGATTAGTTGTCATACTTGTTTTCATGAATATGAAATATGAACTTTGGATATCACAACTCTTTATTGTGTGATTACATTTGCGAGGACGGTGTGTAATCAAAGAAGTTTATAAATCAAAAATAATCTTTGCAAAGTATACACAATGTAGGAATCCAAGTATGGATCAAAGCACATATCTAGGAGCTGAATCTTAAGTTTAATTATTAAATTGGTTATTTGTTTTTATTTGCTCTTTTAATTTAAACTATGATAGCTCATGAGTACACCTGAGAGCTAGTGGGAGCATTATGTTTGATTATTTTCTTGAATCAAATGTGTTGTTAACATATTATAAACAACATTCTATCTAAGCTAGATTTTATCCCTTAGCTTGGACTAAAGTTTCTTTTCAGAGATATAGAAAATAAAACATACAACCTTGGAATATATGTTTAATATGATAACATATCCAATGAATTAAGTCTAATACAAAATGAAATATCATTAAGTAAAAATCGAATGATCTATCTCACTTGGTGAGATTAAACACATAAATGGAATTCTCTAGTCTAACTAAAGGATTCATTATGTACATCATATTGTGTATGGGGATATTTGTATCATTTGCATAAGTGCAAGATGATTTGACAACATTGGTATCTATGTGAAAGTCATTAGATAACTATTAAAAGAAACATTCTAGGCTTAAAGTCATCCTAGTAATGAAGAAACTATGAATATATGATGCAACAAATATGCCGCGATTATCATAGTCAATGAACCTGGAGTTCAGGTGGGATCCAAACATAACCAATGAAATGTTTATCTGTTACAGATTTTAGCATAGTGTTGTTTGTATACACTAGTATTGGTTTTGATTGAGGTGATCCTCAATCCTAGTCATTACAGATCCTTCTTAATTAATAATTTTGTTTATTACACATGCTCGGCTATGAGCATAGTTACATTATAACATTAAAAGAATAAAAATTTATAACTGTCTCCAACAGGTGTTTTGCTGATATCATACGCCTTATGGAATGTAGTGTGTCAATACTCATATAAGTGATACTTGTACTTGAGTGCACACGTATAAAATGACAATCATCATATAATCCAAATATTTTAGTTTTTGTAAAATTTTCAAAATAAGTATTCTCAAAGTTCCACAAGAACATAACCTAGTTGATTTCTTCATGGAATTTATGCTTTATCAACAAGTGCGATCACCGTGACTAAAGGCATAAGTATTCAACTAGATCATCATGCATTGGTTTATTTAGTATTTGGATAATGAAACTGTAAGCGGTTTTATTAAATAATGAATTGATATACCGAGTATGATCATTTTCATTTATACTACTGTGTTCTAATTTTGCATGTTTAAATCCATGAATAAATTTATTTATTCTAAAGTTGTCCATTGTCAGTTAATAATATAAGAGTATTGTTGAATTAATATAAATATGGATGATTGATAATATTCTTTGAATATTAAATGATGTGTTACAAACTCATATAGTTTATTCATTAGTTATGAATGTAGGACTACCCCAACCCGTGAGAACTCACTTTATGGATCAACATCATTAAGTGAATTCCATAAGTGGTAAAGTTTTTATTCAACCTCAGACTTGAGATGCAAGTAGGTCTTGCATATGTGGATGGCATTTCTTGAATAAGGTAGTTATAAAGGCTATTTTCAGAAGTATTGTGAACCACATGAATGATACATGTAGTCAAAATAGAATTTGTTCATCCACGGATTTATGGTGTTAGGTACTACTGAGCCCCTCGTTGAATTGGTAAGATGTTTGCATGGCCATGCCCAGAGTGTAGTCAAGATGAATCTTGATTACGTTTGGTAATCTTGTTCAATATTGAAAACAGGAAACATAATAGTTAAATATTGGAATGACTTTGATCCATATCCAGTTTTAACAAAGTATGAAGAATATTAGTAATCTCTAACAACAAGAACTAGAGAGAGAAATGGGAAGGAAGGAAGTATTTTAGAGAGAGAAAGACAAGAACATGAAATGCATTACTATGTGAAAATACAACCAACCAACCACCTCTCCAAGGCATGGAGAGGTGTATTTATACTTACAAATGACACGTAGGCTTGGGCTTGCATGGATTAATCCATGGGCCTTTGCTAACTAACTCTGTAAGTTTCCAAAAATTGCTTAACAAGCTAACGACCGTTATCTATGGAAGTGACCGACACTTTTGTGATTCTAACAATCTCCCCTTAAGGGAGGTCACTCCATTTTACAAAAACTTAAACCTAGCATACTATGCTTTATCTTTAGTCTTGAGCTTGTTTAATTTCGATCATTAACTTATGATTTGATGTAGTGATTCTTGACTTTAGGTTTGAGCTTGTTTCCTTATTTTGACTTAAATGTGATCTTGAACACTTTGAGATCATCAACCAAGCATAATCTCTTTACGTCATCTTATAAACTTTGCCATCTTGTGAACTTGTGACTTCTGGACTGACATGCTCATACATTTCTTGATTGTTGACTTAAAAAGCTTTAATATTGCATCTTTCTTGAAATTCTTTAACTTTAACACTTCGTCACTTCGAGAAAGACGTTCGGTATTAGTGTGACGGAAACTTGTTTGAAATTCTTTGACTTTAATACTTCGTCACTTCAAGAAAGATGTACGGTATCAGAGTAGCGGAAGTCTTGGAACATGTACTTGAGCTTTCATGATGTCTTTATGGTTGTTGGTCGGGTATGAGCATGTGGTTATGAAACTTGTGAGTCAGCTAGAATCAGGTACCTTCATCTCCATCTTTAAGTATCCAGCATTAAAACAGTTAGCAATAAAGCGGGGGGACGAATATGGTTTTGACATTCGCCCATATTTGGTTGGAGTAACTTTCGAATCCGTGAGGATCGACCTATGATCAGGTAGATTTAATTTAAGAAGAATCTCCTTGATAGGATTTCCAGCTGAAGTATCGAGTCTTTCTAACACATGTATACTAGATTCATCAAACTCAGCATGTTCTCATTATCGGAACGTCTCAAAGCAGACATCACGATAAGAGTAAACCAGCGAGTTACTATCTCACCGATTGAAATAAAAAATTGATTTGAAAATCAATCGACGTTTCACTTGCTAAAATGGTTTTGTGACACATCGAGAGTGTTAATCATTTCAAAATTCATCATCAATCGTCAATTCATAACCTGGAACAAGTTTGATTCTTATAGAATCGCACAAGTCACCTACCATGAGCTTGTTTGATGTTGGCTCAAGCAGGATTTCCATCTTCATTGTGAATTATATCACTCGGATGTTCTGGCAAAATCACAAGGATAATGCGTAGGACTCTAAATGTATATCTTGTTATTCACATTGTGTGACTAAGCAAGCATAATTTGACAAGTGTCCTAATGAGATTTATGGATGATCTCTTTTGGCTCTAGACTCAATTGTGCACTTTGCTTTTAGTGATCGGAGGCTGGAGCAGACTGCCACCTTTTCAATATCAACTAACTCGGAGTGAGAAAGTTGATAGAAATGCGTGTAATCTCCATGAGAAATGAAACAAGAGTCTGTTAAGAGACCATGAGTGGCTAGGGAGGGTTGTGCATAGCGTCAATGGTTCTATGACAGTCTTCAATGTCAGACAACACCTTAGTGTTTCTGACAGTTTATGTATTGACCCGGTTTCTCCCTAAGTGTATGGAGGGCTTCTTTCTTTTCACCCTTTATCCTTACAATTCTTTTTAATTCTTCAACCCCTTCAGCGCTTACCGAGACTTCATAACTAACACCTTATTGGGTTTATTCCAGTGCTAGCTCCATCTCAGTCGGCACTTTTCCAGATTCTCACTTTTTCTCCTTTTGTGTCATACCTAAGGACTTCTACACTAACTAGTGGATATCCATGGGTAGATCCCTTCAGTTCTGGTTGGATCATGGGATTTGAATACCTATGCCTAACCACCTTATAACTCCATAAATTTAAGTACATGGTCGGTCTTTGGGGTATTCCATCACAATCAAAACCAAAATCATTGGAAAAATTCAATCAAAGTGTTTGATATAAATATCAAAAGATTTACACTTTGAGAGTTTTTCATCATCACTAAAAGCTCCCCCTTAACATGTGCATCGTAATCGTAGTACATGCTAAGTGTGGATTGCATTGAGTCTATTTTATACAATCACATTTCAATATAAATTAGATGCAGTTTAATCACATTTTCTCCCCTTATCTAAAATGTTAATCCCTTGATATTTTGGATATCAATTGATTAAACGTTCAAGGACAAAATGTTACACAATATCTAGTAGGAACATTTTAATGCTCCTTCTCAATATTTGAGGGTATATAAGACAGTGCTGAGTACAATAATTTGAAGAAAAATTTGAATTTACTAAGAAATTCTTGAAAAATTTTGTACTCGAGCACTCCTTATTATCACCATAAGTCTACACTACATATCTACAAATTCACAAGTTTAAATTATTTACGAGATTTGACCTGAGTGATAAGAACATCATATGATAGAATCATATGGTTCTTTGTAGCAGCCGAAGGTCTCCTCTGTAAGGTCTTCCACCAACAAACTTTTCCTGACTACGCATCAACCTTCTATCTCTGAGTTTCTTGTCAATGGCATTTATCATCACCTGAGCTCTCTGCTTGTCTTGTTTGGTCCATTTTCTCTTTGGCAAGTACTCCATTTGAATCCCAGTAGCAATATCATTGAGAGCGGTACGAACATGGTTTAGTGTGCCATCATTGAACTTGTGAAGCTCATCAGTGTGCATCAAACGATTTTTCTCCATGTCATCTTGATATATAATGCCTTGGATATCAGGGTAAGCAGTGTAGGGAGTTATTTTTTGAAGATCTGAACGGTATGAGATTGGTCTTGAGAGGTTTATCTTCTTCTAGTAGCTTTCAACTGCCAGCTGTAGATCCTCCACACGTTCCTGAATGACAATGCATCTTGTGTACATTCTTAAAGCCACATTTAGTGCAAACCGTTCATCCAAATTGAGGTTGGTCAGCTTTCCTTGAACAAGAAGAAGTAACATATCTTCAATGTCTTGGCGATGAAGTCTTTTGAAGTCGCCTTCTCAAAACTTGTATAGCTAATCGTCCTGTCTTCGAACAATAATCTCTTCCAATTGTTTGTAGCCAAAGAACTCCATGATCTTGAGACTGGTAACAGCAATTATCCTATGTCTTGAGTAGACATATTTTGAAGTTTCCATGTTAGTAGCATATCCATAGAATGACTGACATTTTGGACCCCAGTGATATGTTCCCTAGTAGGCATGCTTGTCGTAGACAACTTGTACTGAGCTCCATATACTTCTAGGAACTTTGTCTTTAATCCATTTAACATGACCGTACTCAAAAGCCTTCGTCTTGGTAATTGAGGTTGTGTATCTTTGACTTAAGCTCCCTCTTTTCAGATATTCGAGATCGTTATTGATGAAGTGATCAAAAAGGATAACTTGATGACCTCGTGCATTCTGAATTAAAGGAAGGGGCTTGCTGAGATCATGGGGATACGATCTTGCTTCAAGATTATACCAATCTAACTGATCATTAGTAGCTTTGAATACTTCTTCCAAGTGGTATTCTAATTCTACTACACTCTTGCATGTGCCTTTCATGAGATCATATGTTAGACCAGTCAACACATCTTGAGTCATATTGTTAATCTTGAGCCGATTCATGATAAAGGCAGAGAAGTCGATGGGAGTAGCCAGAAACTCATTAAACGAGGATTGAGTGCCTGAAGCTTGAGCCAGCGGAGTCATCCATGATTGAGGAGGTCTGTCATCAACAGTCTTTGTTTTATTCCATTCATGATCAGGAGTTTGAGAGCCTGGTAGATTCCACAGTCGTGCATTAACATCTGTTACCTCTCTTGCAGGCGATACATCATCATTTCCTGTGTTAAACTCTTGATGTGATGGTTTTTACAAATCGTCAACCCTTGGACCATGCTCCTCTACTTGAGCAGATTTTCTTGATGATTTTGGTTGAGATCTGGTTGCACCTTTGGAAGAACTTGTAGACTTAGACTCCTTTTGAGTTACTTCTTTTGATGACTCTTCCTTTCCTGATCTCCTTCTTTTCATCCCTTGGTTTGATCCAGTAGAGGGTTCTTCATCTTTGTCTTGATCATCACGTCCTCTCTTTAGGGTCACAACATCACCATAAGAAGCAAAGAGGTCTTTGTTTGAGTTGTACGATTCAATCAATGCATTGTAGAGATTTTTTTGAACGTCTGATCTGTTCATTGATTTATTTTCATTAATTTTGTCGATGAGAATCTTCTTTAACCCAAATTCTGAGAGAGATTCTGCTGCAGCATAAGATGTCTGAGGTTGATTGGATGATCTAGCCAACACTTCAGCTCCTAGAGATTCTGTGACAAACTTCTCAACCTTTGGCAAGATCTTGGATACTTAAGCTTTAACCTGATCCTTGATTATGGCCTTAATGTTTGATTCTATCTGGTTAAGAAACTCTTCATTCTCGGCTTGAGCTTCTTCTCTGAGCTTGTTTGATTTTAGCTGAATAGCAACATTCACTTCATCTTTCATCTTAAACGCAAGGTAGTTATCAACAATGCCCGGAATAGATGATACAGCTTTAGCAAATTGATTAGTTTGTTTGAGCTCAGACAGTTCAGTCTCTAATGAGGAAACCCTTCGTTCAAAACCGAATATAGATGCAAAGTTGGGGATATTTGGCAAGGTTGTTATTGGAATAGTTGTTGTTGTTGTAGAATCATGTGTTTGTTGTTGAGGTTGAATGATTGGAATGGGTGTTTGAGGAATTATAGTGTCAGAAGAAGGTGTCGTAGTAGTGACGAAAACTGATACATTGACAGGAATATCGAATTGAATATTTGGATTTAAAATCGAGTCGATACCTGTGTCTGGAGTTGGATTCATGAATTTAGACACCAAGTCAGATGAAACAGAGGAGATTTGTTGTTGCGCTACTGGAAGTTCAGTAGTGAAAGTTACATGAACCTCTTCCTTTTCTTGATTAACTTGAGCATCCGTCATTTTACCATCTCGTCTTTCCAGGTTAAGGTTCAAGTCTCTGTATAGTTCCTCATCTTCTTCATCTTCTTGTTCTCCTCCCATAACATTATCATCATCCTCTTGATTTTCTTCTTCTTTCGTAATTTCATAATCAAGTGGTGTTGAAACCATCTGATCAGAAGACACGTCATCATCATCATTTTCTTTTTCTTCATCTTTTTCTTCTTCCTGATCATCTGCTTTGTATGTAGACAAGTTTGGGTGAACAAAATCATCTCTGTCATTATCTGATTCTATTTCTCCACTGACATTATCTTGATCATCATTGTCATTTTCACTATCATGCTCATCATTGTCTTCATCATCCTCTCCTTGACTGTATGTCCAAGATTTTTGGTACATCGGGAACCTCTGGTTTGTCACCAGCTCCTTCATTTGTACTAGATATGTTTTGTTGCTACTCATCAGGAACCTTTGACTGAATTTCAACTCCATTACCTAAGCCACTGGCGTAAGAGCTGTGAGTTTGTATATTGCTCCTTTCAATAGCAATCTTCATCTGTTGAGCTTCAGTCAAAGCGACCTCAAATAGCATCGTTAGAACTTTTGACTTTATTGCAGATTGCTTCTTCTTGGCAGGTTTATCTCCCTTAGCTAAGGTCGTGATTCATTTACCTTTAGAAGCTTGAGTAGACTTCGTCTTAGGAGATGATTCAGAATTAGCTTTCTTCTTTGTAGTTTTTGGTTTTGGAGTCTTTTCACCAGTAGCATAAGCACGGTAAGTCATATAGGCTTTGGACTCCAACATAGCTTGATTGGTCAAGTGCTGGGGGAGAATAGAACCGTATACTTATGTGTCCTGATGTTTAGAAATGACTCTTACTGTGGTGAGCATGAAGTCATCCCTGGTATAGTGCCAAAACATCTTGTTTCTCCTTGGGATTCCCTGATCCTTTGCCATGAACTAGTCTACAATGACTTTGGTGAATCATGGATAGTACATGTCATTGTTCTTCTTAGAATTTTTGTTTTCCACTTGATACACTAAATCTTCCCACAGCAAGTAGACATAATCAACAGTCTTGTTATGATACATTCCCCAAAGAATTTGAGCACGTGACAGTCGAAGACTCTCCAGAGCAGTAGTTTTTTCACTTAGACACTTGTTGATTATGGCAGCAAATGATCTCCATGATTGATGCATGTGATTGACGATGACATCTAAAAACTTGATCTTCCCGGTGTGTCCAAGGTCTCTAATAAAAGATAGGATCTCCTCTTCAAGTAGGGGTTCTTCAAATATCTGATCAGGAAGTTTAGGGCAAATCTTGAGCATATCTCTGAAGTTGTCAACGTTAACAGTGTGACTTTTGCCATTCAACTTGAAACGAAGTGAAGAATGATGTCTGGAGACAGTGACCCAGAACTCTTGCATGTATATTTCTGGTACATCAGCAGAGATCTCAAATGCATTGTAGAATGGAGTGAGTTTGAGAGCATCTAATGCCACTTGAAGAGTAGGTTCCTTGGATTTGAGAATTGAGCTTAGTCGGAGATTGCTTTTCCCTATCTTAAGACGGTCAGCAGGGGCGACTAATTCATCATCCAGTGCCTGTTGCTGAGCTCTTGTAGTATCCATGATTCTGCTAAGATAGGATCAATACAGTTTATGTACAACCAATTTTATACAATATACTATAGAGACCTATTGAGTGAGCACGTAAAGTTGATTCATGATGTGAACGTTTCTTAAGAATTAGGAACTTTAAGACTTTTTGCACTTATTAAGATCTATCCATTTAAAATGACAACTTAAGCTAACTTAACTTGTTTTAGAGTGAATAATTAACCAAGTTTAGTTAATACCCTAATTAAGATTTTTAAATCGCCTTTTAAATTGAAAATTTGATCTTAAGTGTTTTGGGTCTTAGAGGCAAACATGATTTCTAAGGAAGAAAACTAGTTGTTCGGATCCTTAATGATCAAGTTGTTCGGTTCCTTAAGTAGACTAGTTGTTCGGTTCCCAAAGGACATGCAGTTGTTCGGTTCCTTAATACACTGAGTTGTTCAGTTCCTTAGTGCTCTAAGTTATTTGGGTCCTTCTAACTTCAGGGTTGTTTCGGTTACTGCTATCAACTAAGTTGTTCGGTTCCTAATAACAACAGTTGTTCGGTTCCTGCTATCAACTAAGTTGTTCGGTTCCTAATAACACTAGTTGTTCGGTTCCTACTATCAACTAAGTTGTTCGGGTCCTAATACCACTAGTTTTTCGGTTCCTACTATCAACTAAGTTGTTCGGTTCCTAATAATACTAGTTGTTCGGTTCCTAATAACACTAATTGTTCGGTTCCTAATAACACTAATTGTTCGGTTTCAAAACAAAGTAAGTTGTTCGGTTCACAAAGAGTGCATGTTGTTCGGTTCTAAAAGACAACATGTTGTTCGGTTCATTGTTAACATTTTGCAATCAAATCATTTTTAAGCATTCAAACTTGATGTACTAGCATTTAAATCACAAGAACCACGCTTAGGGACATGAAAACAACGTGAATCCACAGAATCATCAATAGCATACACAAAACGAGCACATTTAACCATTAACGCACATTTATACAACACACTACAATCAAGGGTATGTTTTAATGATTCAAACACATTCAAGAATGCTTAAAACAACATTCCCTCACAAAACCCATTAACATATTACATTGAAACTCAAAAACCCAAATTTCATACAAACACTTAATCATATTCGATTAATATGTTAAGCATAATAAAACTGAGTTAAACTAGCACATTACACACCAAAAACTACAAAACCCCTCAACTAATTTGGCTTTTTAGCCAGTTTGATTTCAAGAACCCTAATTTGAGAATTAGGGATTTTGAGATCAAAAATAGATGAAAACCAAATTCCTTTGAGATGTTGGTAGGTTAGGAAATGTAGAACGATTTATATGTTGTACCTTAGGCTTGAAAACGACTTGAAATGATGGATGGATGGGTGGCGATCGTGTGTGGGAGAGGGAGGAAAAAAATTCTAACTTAAGTGTGTGTTTGTGTGTGTAAAGAGACGGGGTCGAGTGATGTTATAAAACGATTTTTGTTTTTGACACATTTGGCCCCTCAAGTTTCAATACCCTTTTATTTTGCATAGATAAGTTTTATAAGGCATTTATAAGTTAAACAAATAGCACAATTAGTCCCTAATGTTTATACTATCATACCTATAGACTTAATTTTGCAAAATATTCCCTAAAGGCTTAAACAAATAACATATAAGGCACACATAAGCTAAACTTAATTAACTTTCCTTAAGAGAGATATTCCGTTATTATTTAAAACCTTTTTCTTTATGAGCATATTATTATTATGAAGAAGAAATTTGACATTTTCTCCCCCTCAAACAGTGACCCGTTTTCTATTTAAAGAGCTGTAGTCATTGTTTGAGAAGTCGAATGTCTTAGAAAAAGCATTTTCTGATGACTTAATGTTTTATTTTTGAAAATCAAACACCATGAAATAAGATTTCTCTTATTTTAACACATAAGTGCACTGACACGTACACTCATGATAATATAGGAAGCACGGGTTGTGTTGCAAAGTAAACACAAGCCTTTGCATGGTCATAAAGTAGACCATGCCCGAGAATAAATTCCCGTTGAGAGGTCAAGTTTTCTTTTTGAAATACTTGCCTTTAAGATGATGACCGGGTTGCTATCTGAAATAATAGCAAGCCATTTGGCATGTTTTGAAAACATTTGTGAGGGTATTTATGTTGTAGTTCCACAAAATTTGGTGTTTGGGGGAGGGGGTTTATTTTTGAAAAACATTGTACTTATGAGAGACTTCATTACAGCCTCGATCATTATTGAATGACATTTCTAAGACCATAAATGTTATCGATTTTCAGAAGACATGCCATTAATAACCTCTTTTAATATTTTTCTCATTTTTTAATTTTTTTTCTTTTGTTTTATATATTTTGTATTGGGTTTTTATTTATATTATTTTTATTTGTTTTTGCGGGGGGGGGTGGTAGGTGTTAAAGATATACATATGATACAGGATTTTGAATAGGTAACCACCACTATTCATCAACTTCATCAGCTGGATTGAAAAGTTTTAGAAATGGAAATAGGGGTTTTTTGGATTGGAGGAATGGATTAGGGGTTTGAATAATGGTGTATATAAGTGAATTTTGGGGGGTGGGGGGGAATTGATAAAATGTATATATGGATAATTGATATAGGGATATAGTTAGTTATGATTAGACCTGGAATGTTGAACATTGTTGCAGCTTATGGCAATAGCGCTTTTTGTTATCACATACATTGTAATTTTATTGATCCAAGGCCCATAGTCATAAGTTGTGATCTCATCAAGAATTTGAGCACAACATCCGACATAGCAATATATTCAGCTATCCGTACTTGGATATCGCTGCCTTTCTGCCTTTTTGATGACCACTTAACAAGTCTAATCTCCGGGAGTTTTTAGTAGTGTACCGGTTGAAACTGGGGGGGGTAATTTGGATCGGCGTGTATCTTGACAACCAGCATGATCCGCATTTGCAAACGTTGTTAGTGCAATTAAAGAATCCTTCGGATACCATAGTCCCCGATTGATGGTTCCTCTAAGATAGCGAAAGATCCTTTTGACCGCATGTAAGGTCTTTTCAGTAGGCCTAGCCTGATACCGGGCACACATGAATATAGAAAATAATAGGTCAGGTCTACTGGCTGTGAGATAAAGGAGGGTGCCAATCATGCCATGATAGTGTGATGGAAACAACTGCTATCCCTTCTTATCCTCATCCATTTGGATTTTCTCCACCATGGAGTATCCACTGGGTCACAATGAGTCAAAATACGATTATTTAAAGATTCAAGGGCATATTTTGACTGGTTAATAAAGATGCCTCTGAGATTTTGAAAAATCTGTAGTCCTAAGAAAAATGAGATTTTGCCCATCATTAACATCTTAAATTTTAAACACATGATTTTAGCAAATAGGTCACAAAGTTCATGTGTAGATGCAGCAAAGATAATATCATCGACATATACTTGTACCAGAAGTAATTCCTTTCCTTCCTTACGGATAAACAGAGTAGGATCCACTGAGCCTTTGGAGAAGTCTTGGGATATCAGGAACGAAGACAACCTGTCATACCACGCGCATGGAGCTTGTTTCAACCCATAAAGAGCTTTCTTTAGCTTGTACAGGTGATTGGGGTTAATAGGATCCACAAAACCGTTCGGCTGGCTAACATAAACCTCTTCTCACAAATTACCATTTAGAAACGCAGTCTTGACATCCATTTGGTAGATGACCATGTTCATGTGAGCGGCAAACACGAGAAAAATCCTTATAGCCTCTAATCTTGCAACCGGAGCAAAAGACTCTTCAAAGTCAATTCCCTCTTCTTGATGGTAACCATGAGCCACTAATCGAGCCTTGTTCTTTAGAATACCTCCCAGTTCGTCTAGCTTAACTTTGTAGATCCACTTCAAAGTAATAACCATAACTTTATCTGGTCGGGGTACGAGCTCCTATACTTCAAGGTGTTCAAACTCATTGAGCTCTTCTTGCATTGCTTCGATCCAGTAGGATTGAGTCAAAGCATCTTTATACGTCTTGGGTTCAACAGAAGTGAGGAAAGCATCGTTGTAACAGAAAAGAGCTTGCCCATGTAATTGTAGCCTTGTGGAAACTGGTCTAGCGAGTTCACCAATTATGTTTTCAAGTAGATGATCCTTAGTCCATTTGTTATTATGTTCAGAAATTTGGTGATCAGGATGCACAATTGTATGAATAGAATCCGACGATAAAGATTGATCAGAAGGGATTTATGGAATTGGGATACCAAAGTACGGATCATTACCCATATGTGCAATTTCAATATCATGATTGTCTTCTTTAACTTTGTTAGGAATGGCGAGAGGTTGAGTTTCGGGTGTTGTTTTGACTCTAAACGATGTTGTTCTACAGCCTGTTCCATTTGATGGAAGACATTTTGGACTTCAGAAAGTTCATCAATCAAATATTAATCGAATGTATTAAATAAGTCCTTCATAGCTTTTACAAATGGAATTATTTCATCCATAAAATAAGCTTTTGTATGTTCGAACCCCTATGAGCCCTCAGTGATGGCTGTGGGTGTGGTTCTTTCTTTGATAACTACATCAAAACCAGCAAGATGGTATTTAAGTTTCTTCAAACTCGTATTAACCATGCTGACTTTAGGAAGTTCTTTTGGAACCTCAACTTTGGTGGGTCTACTGGAAAAAGTGGGTTCTGGATAATTCACAGAATTCTTAGACCAAAAGGCTTGTTCAGCAGATAATTCAGTTCGTGGAACAAATCGTGTTTCAAAATCTTAAGAAAGTTGATTAAGGACAACATAATCGACTGGTGTAGTATTAACTTTCTTTTCTAACATCATATGATCTTGTTGTTTTAAAAGCATTTTTGAACAACTCGTATTCTTAATGACATTACCATCATAAAGCTTTGGTTCCAATTGCTGAGCTTTTTTTAGATAGAAAGGATTTTAAAAACCTAGAGCTTGTTTAGTGGTATGATCATAGAAAAACTGAGGTTTTGTCAACATGTGAACAGTTTGTGCAGATTGATCTCTTTTAAAAACAATATTATCTAACTGTTTGATCTTCTTTTCTAACGCAATCTCTCTATCAATGTTCCTAGATTCTTCTTTCTTAAAATCATTTTTTAGAAGAGTAACTGTTTGCATTAAAGATTCCTTTTCTTTTAAATGTTCAGAAAGAGTTTGTTTAAGACGATCAATCTCTACAGACTGTGCACATGAATCTGAAACGTTATTATTACTCCTTAAATCAACATTATGTCCTTCTTTCCACACTTTAACTTGTTTCTTATATCTTTCAAGCTCAGTAGTTAAAGTATCATTGACACTTTTATTTTCCAGATTTATCTTAGTGCAATTAACTACTTGGTTTTTTAATTGTTCAATCACAGATAATATTAGTGCATCCTGTTGTGCAGAGGAGTTAGAATTCTAAACAGCTGCATGTTGTGATTCAATCAGATACTAAGAATAAGGAATGATGCTATCATTGGTTATTTCAGTCTCTGAGTGGTTCACAACATTCGACTGTTCAGAAGACGGCATCGCCTAAACTGCTTGATTAATCATATTATTATTCATATTATCATGATTGTGTACCTCAGCAAGAGCATCTGAACCATAATGAGATAAATTCGCCATGAGAGCAACTTTGGCAGTGTTGAGTTCATCACAATCAGAGTCATATGCATCCAAATCATCAGCTTGATAAGCAACATTGTGAGTAATGACAGTCTGTGTGGCTTGACCTTCTGGAATTCATAGATTTGCCAAAAATGCAAGTTCCTCCTCATGTAGAATTTGACCACTTGCTTGAGCTTGTACCAACAACACTTTATCCTTAAACCATGAATCATCCCGTTTCCTCTTAGGTTTAGTGCACTGTTTGGACATGTGGCCTTCCCCTTTGCAGTTGTAACAAATAACAGTCCTTTGTTTCCCAGAATTGCTTCCACTTGCTCCTGGAGTGTATGTCCTTGTAGTACCCGCAGCTAAAGACGTTTGTCTCCCCTGAATTGGTTGTAATGTCACTCTTCCATTATTAATGGTAGCTTGTTGCCTAGGGTTTGACGAATTCCTCAACTGATTATTGGTAGTAGGGTAGCGGGAAGTGACAACAGCAGTCAAGAAAGACATCATGTGATTGATGGCATCAATGGGATCATCACCTTTCTGGAATACTGGAACAATTAGATCTGAGTCTGGTTGGGAAAATTCAGGTTGTTGGTTAACTGTGGGAGCATATTCCAATTGAGGGATGGATGATGATAGAGAATAAACGTTGTGGTGAATTGATGATTGATAATCATTGGATGGATAAGTGATTGAAAGAGGTGTTGATGATTGATGAGTTGAGTATTGTTGAGACTGATAAGGTGATCCATACTGTGGAGATTGATATGGTGAAACTTGTGGTTGAAATTAAGTGTTTTGGTACGAGTTTTGATGAGTTTGATAAGGAGACTGAGTCATCTGATGGATTACAACCAATGCAAGTAGATCTGAGTTGCGTTCATGCATTAAACAAACCTCATTTGAATGAAATTCATGTTGTCCCAAATAAGCATGAAGCTGATCAATGTTAGTTGTGTGCAAATCCCGAACCAGTTTGACATCTGTCACAAATTTACTTCATTCAGGAAGAAGAGTATTCAAAAACTTGGTGTTTACTTGAAATTGTTCCAGTTTCATATTATAGATGTTCATGTCATTGAGTAGCAGTGAAAATCTCTAGTAAAAATCACGTACTGTTTCCCCCTTCTTATAAGCAAACTTATCGAATTCATCATAAAGCTTACATTCTCTTTCCTGTTTCGTCAATGAAGTTCCTTGCATGAGAAGTTGAATTCTTTCCCATAATTCCTTGGAGACTTTATGATTGTTAACCAATGCATAGACTTCTGGTGGTAGTCCTTGGAGAATGATATTTGTTGCCTTGACATCATAATCAGATTGAATTGCTTCTGTAGGAGATAACTCAGAATATTTCTTTAGCCTTGTCATTCCATTTTCTTCAATTGAAGGCCAAATGAGTGGACCATTTTCAACGGATTCAAGGATCATTCGTCCATGTTGTCTATTCATCATGTATAGCTCCATTATGCTTTTCTAAGAATCGTACATATCCTTTTCCGTCATAGGTGGACGATTGTCAGCACCCGAAAGGATCTCTTTGTCAGCAAGGGTCGTCATTGAGAAATTTGTATGTTAAAAGATTACTTGTTTGATCGAATGGTGGTATAAAGAATTTGTGTTTAATTAAGTTGTCCTTTTAAGTGTTTTAATTCTTTAAACTACACGGGATTTTACAATTCTTGACAAAACCGGGAAAAATAAGTTAATGTTTCACGGGATTTTACAAGTCAAAGAAATAAACCGTATAATTTAAAAAATTGAGTTGTTCGGTTTCCACTAAAGTGAGTTGTTCGGTTTCAACTGAAGTGAGTTGTTCGACTTGAGTTGTTCGACTCAGGTTGTTCGACTTGGGTTGTTCGACTCAGGTTGTTCGACTCAGGTTGTTCGACTCAGGTTGTTCGACTTGGGTTGTTCGACTCAGGTTGTTCGACTTGAGTTGTTCGACTCAGTTGTTCGACTTCAGTTGTTCGACTTCAGTTGTTCGACTTCCTCTATTTCGAAACCCAAAAATTTATAAACACAAAAAGACACCCTTTTGATGGTTGTTTTGCAAAAATACTTGTACAACTAGTGTTACTAAACCTATAGGAACAAGAAAAATGAGAACTTTAAGGTTTTTAGGCCGAAAAATTTAAAATCAAGATTTTGCTCTTTATAAGGTTTTTGAACACAAAAAAATAACAAAAATGATGTTTTTCTTGATTCTAAGCTTGTACACCTATATCATAAAGATACTAGATCAGATTTACCAAGGTAAATAATCCTTTAGTGTACACAATAGCTTTGAAACCAAAGAAAATATAAGAAATAAAGGACGATTTTTGCGAGTAAACAAACGAACCAAAAAAATAAACACAAAGACTAAACACACCACTCCATGGCTCTTGATACTAATTGAAGAATATTAGATATCTTTTAACAACAAGAACTAGAGAGAGAAAGTGGGAGGAATGAAGTATTTTAGAGAGAGAAAGACAAGAACATGAAATGCTTATGTGAAAAATACAACCAACCAACCACCTCTCCAAGGCATAGAGAGGTGTATTTATACTTACAAATGGCACGTGGGCTTGGGCTTGCATGGTTTAATCCATTGGCCTTTGCTAACTAACTATGTAAGTTTCCAAAAATTACTTAACGAGCTAACGACTGTTATCTATGGAAGCGACCAACACTTTCGTGTTCCTAACACCAGTTATGTCTTAAAAACAAGTTTACAAGTGTTCAATAGTAAAAAGTATTCCAAAAATAGTTGCTGAAATAAGGTGTTTTCTCGACTTCATAGGGCCGTAACTCACTTATTTTCTACTCAAATAAGTCATTTCAAAAGCATAGGTTGAAGGTTTTTGAGTTGTATTTCCAAAAATATAAGCCTTATAACATGAATCAAACTTTAATGGGTCCATACGTGTCTTACAAGACACAAAGGTCAAGCTGTTTTTGGGATAGAAATTTTTACCAGTTTTGTTCTGGCCATAACTTCTTTACTATATAACCTTAAGAGTTGATTCAACTTGTTGCGTTTAAGTCTAAGTCTTATCTACAAAACGTTCAGAAGGCTCAATTACTCAAACTACTCCTAAGGGTGCTAAAAAACACGTCCAAAGTTCAAAACTCAAAACTGTACCACTAATCTTACAAAAATCCTTTAAAAATATAAATGAACTCCAATCTTTATGGCCACCTCTAGAAATTTAGTTAACAAACTATATTAAAAGGATATGAAGAGAAATTTGCCAAAATATTACTCTAGGGTTGCTAAAACGAGCACACAAGGTGACCCGAAAACTACACTATTTTAGGGTTTTGTAAAACAAGTTGCATATATAGGTGATATATAACCATCATGGAATGTATAAAATGAATGAAAATTAATATTATGATATGCTTACAAAGAGATGGTGATAATTTGGATGATTAAAAGTGCATAAATTACCCAATAATGACTAATAAAACCCTTTTGCTCTTCCAAAACCCTAGTTAATGTAACCCGTAACCAAGAAATCTTGAAAAACCCTTTTTCTTGCCTTATGCTTACCGAAAATATAGAGAGAACAGAGAGATTAGTATGTGTATGAAATGTGGTGAATGAGGTGGTGTTAGGTGCTAATTATATATTAGAAACTAATAAGGAAGGTTGAATGGTCATCACCCTAATCACATGCTTATGTAAATACAAATAGGTAAAGCTTGTTTTGGGACTTTGAGAGGGCATAGTGGCTGGTCTAACGAGAGGAAAAGAGGGGGAGGGGGTTGATAAATAGTGCTTGCTACTATATACATGTGATGTGATGTCTTGCTTAAATGAAAGTGTAGTGTTTACAAACTTGAAAACCATTTGGTTTCATTCCTTCTTATGTATGCCGAAATCTTGAATGTTTAGGGGGGGTTGTGTTGTTTTTGAAAGTATAAGGTGTAGTTATGTAAATATATGAAAGGTGGTGAAGTGTTGGGTAATTTGTGTATGCATGCATGCAAAATCATGCAAGTTTATATGGCTTACTTAAAAGTTGAAATATTGAATGCATATGACTTGTAAAATATGTTCATGAGTATGATAGTGTACTAAATATATGCAGACTAAACTTAGTCAAAAGTCGAAATACGTTCAAAGTTGTTTTTCATAGTACGCACGATAACCTCTTCGGTTATAAGTTAAAGCAAGTACGTACATATTCAAAGTAAATTGTTCAAGGTTTTAAGTAAAAGTAAACCTGAAATTTTGGGTTGTCACAGTCTTCCCCCTTTAAAGAATTCCATCTCGAAATTCAGTTTGTGTTATCACGTGGTGAGGTTTTTGAGAAAAGGTGAGGGTATTTGTCGCGAAATTGGTCTTCTCATTCCCAAGTGAATTCAGGACCTCTCCTGGAATTCCATCGAACCTTGATGATCAGTATGCGGCTTTTTTCATTTTTTTGATTTCACGGTTCATAATTTCCACCGGTTCCTCGATAAAATTGTCACACCCCAAAAATCTGATAGCAGCGAAAAGGTAACCAGGGTGCAACGTCATAACACAATGTACAATTCATAGGAACGACCTCAAAAGGAGACGTTTTAAAAGATAACATTTTATAAAGTTGATACTTGCATTATAAGAGTTTCACAACAAGGTCCCACAAGTTTCAAAATGACACAAACATTTAAAACATACATAAGTTTAAACATGACATAAGTTTTTAAGATTTTAGTTTCATCAAAGTAAAATTAACAACATAGTCCATCCAATGATATCCACGTAGCTCCCATCCAAGCATTCATACCTTAGGACTTGAGATAAAAATATGCTAAAACGGTCAACAAAAATTGTTGAGTGATATTCATAGGTTTGATTAAATAGGTAATGGACCACCATAATTAAGTAAGAAGGCGACAATGAAACACATTCATATGTCAAAACAGTTATTATTGCACTAAGCTCATGACACCGAGCCTTGATAAGCATTGCATTCAATGCAATGGAGATGTCCAAAAAATGCAGGGTGTTTTGCCAAACACCCTAATTAGTACTACAAATGTAAAATGCGCCCGTTTGACATGGTAAAAAGGTTTAACTACCCGGACAGGGATTGTCAGTCCCAATAGATCAATCCATAACACTCACACTTACTACAACAACAATTAACGGTTCATGATTCAAAGAGGACTTAAATGGCAGTAGCGGAACTTAGGCAATAATAACATGCATAGCATACGGTTTTTAAATACTTGTGTCCAAAATATAAAACAAGCATGTAATCTCCCCCGTGGAGTTTGAAAAACATTAAGTGATAAAAATAGGCTATGAACGTACCTTTTAGTGATTTAGTATGAATCAACAGAAATGACGTCAAGAAGTGACGAAACGAATGTCGAAATAGGCAATAAAATCCTAGGATCAACCTAGAGATAATGACATAACTTAGCAATAAAATAATATAATACACAACATTCACACAAAAGAACGAGTACGTTTTATAAAATGTTTTCTGAAATGTATGACATTGAACTTATGTTTTTATGAAATACAATTTACTCAATATATAATGTCTAATCTGTTTTAATAAGTCCCAAACATGTATCTATTTTTATTCCTTATGAGCCTAATTAATAAAAGTTTATACATTTTTATTATGAGTTTAAAACAACAAGTCGTTTCCAAATTCTGAATTTACTCGACTTCACAAGCGTGTAAATCCCTATCCGTAAATGATCTAAATGCGAGGTTTTCGCCTACGGAAAGATTTTTTGAGTCTATTTTCCAGTTTGTGGGCCCCACTACCCAAAAAGTTCCAGAGCCCAAGTGAAATTACCAAATTACCCTTTAATACCAAAGCTGTCATTTTCCAGAATTTTACCGCTTCACTAAATTAAGTGTATCTCCTAAACCGTGCGTCCGCAAAGGCCGAAACGACTGCCAAAGTTTAAGTTAGCTCAATATTTAGAACCTACAGTCTTAAAAAAATAGGTGTTGTTATACAAAAATTTGGACCTACACTCAAATCAAATTCTGGGTGTAAATTTTAAATAGTTTTACCATTTCGGCGATAACTCATTCATCGGGCATCATTACGGCTCCATCCAAACGGCCACGCGAACCTAAGACTTTTATCTAGGTCTCTATCTAATTTCCCAAAACCTCACAAGCCAAAAATATTTCGAAATATACCTAATAAGCTGTTGTTCTGAATCTGCCCTAAAAAGCTTATTGCAAAACCAATCCAATCAAGTTTTTCCCTTAACCATTTAATGTACAATGCCATAATAATTATTACAAATACATAATAAAGAGTATAAATACATACAAATACAGAAAAATTACAAGAAAATTAAATATAAGAATTTACAAGAGACATAGAAATTAGAACAACTCTTACAATTAAAGGATAATGAGGATTTTACCACAAAGAATTTCCCACACTTTCAACTTGATTTTTCTTCAACCCACTAATGATGATTTACCCAATTACTAATACTTGCAGTACCCTTTTACTTCGGCCCTTATACCTCTTAAACAAACCTTTAATTATAAACCTTGATGTTGTTTTGAAAAGTTTAACTAAGTAACTTGAACACCATTACTTTACCACAACAATGTACCTTTTTTAATCTTGCAAAAGCTTTTGAAATACTACACTAACCCACCATGATCATCAACTAATGATATTCTAGAAGAGGTTTAACACCAAGAATCTATATAGCACACAAAACCTTTAACTTATGATAGAATTTTAGTAGAAAAAAATAAATAAATGGAAAGTTAGTGTTGGTGGCTTATGGTACGGCAACAAAGGAAGCAAAAGAGCAAATGTGTAGTTTTTTTTACTATGATAAATGAAAGAAATTGAATAAAAAGATCATGCAAATTGGATGGACAAATGTTAATTGTATGAGCTCTTGGTGCAAAGTGTCATAAGACACTATAAGAAATTGGGGGGGTGGGGGGGTAGAAAATCCACCTTTGGGGGGGGGGGGGGGGGGGGGGGGGGCACCTCATGATAAGAGGTGTTGATTACGCTACAATATTGTCATATTGGTAAAAGAAAGGTATAAAATATAAAATAAATTGGTAGTTTAAAGGGTCTAACGGTAAAAGCTACAAAAAAAATAAAAGTTTAGGCGACACCAACAAAATCGAAAACGTGTATGATAAAAATAGAATTACATCATATGCGATACTTTGGTAAAATAATAAATTATGTAGGGCATGTAGACGGATAATAAACCTAAAGACGACTCAAGCTTAAATAGAAATGCAAAATAATTATCCGGGTAAATAGTAAAAAGCAAAATCTTACTCAAAATTAAAAAATAGTAATAAAGTATGGATTAAAATAATGACATGAATTTACGAAGTATTACAGTTAACCCTCGTTAGGAAACTCTAGTCCCCAGAGTTTAACGGGTGACTTTAGATGACGAGGTGGTTACGAAAAGATGCGGGTACTTGCTCTTGAACTGATCTTCTTGCTCCCAAGTGAAATTTTCTCCTCGCTTGGAATTCCAACGAAATTTAACAAGTGGAATCCTTCTTTGCTTCAACTTCTTCACTTCGCGATCTATAATCTCGACAGGTTCTTCGACAAAGTGCAATTTGTCATTAATCTTGATTTCCTCCAATGGCACCTGTAGGTTGGTATCTGCCAAGCACTTCTTGAGATTCGACACGTGGAATGTGTCATGAATACTACTTAGTTCTTGCGGTAGTCTCAGACGATAAGCTACGGGTCTGACTCGCTCCAAAATCTCGAATGTTCCAACATACCGTGGTGCTAACTTTCCCTTCCTACCAAAACGTACTACACCCTTCCACGGCGACACCTTGAGTAACACACGACCGTTGACATTAAACTCGAGGGGTTTACGTCTCTTATCGGCATAGCTTTTATGGCGGTCTCTTGCTGTCTTCAGCCTTTCTTTGATCTGCATAATCTTTTCAGTTGTCTCTTGCATAATTTCTGGACCTATTAACTAACTTTCACCAACTTTCGCCTAAATAACGGGTGATCTACACTTAGCCCGTATAACGCTTCAAACGGTGCACATTTTATGCTTGCATGGTAACTGTTATTGTAGGAAAACTCAACTAAGGGAAGATGAGTATCCCAACTGCCTCCAAAATCAAGTACACAAGCCCTGAGCATATATTTCAAGGTTTGAATAGTACGTTCACTCTGACCATCGGTCTGAAGATGGTAAGCCGTACTCATATCCAATCGGGTTCCCAGTGCCTCTTGAAGTGTCTGCCAGAACCGTGAAGTGAATCTACTATCACGATCTGAGATGATTGACACAGGCACACCGTGTCTCGGCACAATTTTGTTGATGTAGATTCTTGCTAGATTATCAATTTTGTAATCCTCACTAATGGGTAAAAAGTGAGCAAACTTGGTCAACATGTCCACAATGACCCAAATCGTATCATAACCGCCATTGCTTCTTGGCAGTTTCGTAACCAAAATCCATGGTTAATTTCTCCCATTTTCACTCAGGAATCTCTGGTTGCTGAAGTAGTCATGAGGGTCTCTGATGCTCGGCTTTAATCTTTGAGCAGGTCAAGCACTTGTCAACGTATCTTGCAATGTCTTTCTTCACTCCCGACCACCAATATAGATCCCTTAAATCATAGTATATCTTATCCGCGACCGGGTGTACAAAGTGTTTAGAAGTGTGTGCTTCACCCATAATTAGCATTCTTACATCCCCAATTGATGGAATCTAAATCCGATCCATGAAGTAAATTTCACCATTATCCCGTTATTCAAATTGCGCATCCAGCCCCCTTAGTTATTCGACTGGGGCTTTGAGATCCTTAGATGCTTCACCTTGTGTCTCCAAAATCATGGTCTTAAGGCCAGAATAGATTGTCATGCTCATAGCACGCACTCGCCTTCTCATTCCCACTCAATGCATCCGCCACTACATTTGCCTTACCCGGATGGTAACGGATCTCACAGTCATAGTCACTAAGAAGCTCAATCCACCTCCTATGACGCATATTCAACTCCTTTTGATCAAAAATGTACTAGAGACTTCTATGGTCAGTGTAGATAACACTTTTTGTCCCATATATATAGTGTCTCTAGATTTTAAGAGCGAATACCACAACGCCCAACTCTAAATCAGGAGTGATATAATTCTTCTCGTGCAATTTAAGTTGTCTGGACACATACGCGATCACCTTGCCCCTCTGCATCAGCACATACCCGAAACCTTGGTTTGATGCGTCACAGTAGACCACAAAGTCATTTGGTCCGTCGGGAAGTGCTAACACATGAGCATTATACAACTTCTCCTTCAATATGTGAAAATCTTCTTCTTGTTTATCACCCTACTCATACTTCTTATTCTTTTAAATTAATAGGGTGAGAGGTTTGGCAATCTTAGAAAAGTTCTTGATGAATCTTCGGTAGTAACCTGCCAACCCTAAAAACGAACGAATCTCTGTTGGTGACTCGAGGGTCTTCCAGTTCTTAACTGACTCAACCTTACTAGGGTCTACATGGATACCATCTTGGTTAACCACGTGCCCCAAGAATTGTACCTCTTGCAGCCAAAATTCACACTTTGAGAATTTGGCGTACAACTTCTCTTTCTTAAGCAACTCTAAAATTAACTTTAGATGGACTTCGTGTTCCTCCTTCGACTTTGAGTAAATCAGGATATCATCGATAAATACAATGACAAACTTGTCAAGGTAAGGCCTTAGCAGACCCGGATTCATCATGGTCCGTGAAAACTGCTCTTAACTGCTGGCGCATTTGTCAATCCAAACGGCATAACAATGGAACTGCAAAATGGTCCCCATAATCGAGTCCAAACGCGTTTTCGGATGTCTGCCTCATTAACACTTATCTATGAAAACCGCAAAAGAAATTCTATTTTAGAAAAATAGCACGTGCCTTGTAGCTGGTCAAATAGATCGTCAATTCTGGGGAGTGCATAACGATTCTTTATGGTTAACTTGTTTAATTTTTGGTAGTCAATACACATCCTCAAAGCACCATCCTTCTATTGACAAATAAGCACTGGTGCTCCCCTGGTGAATGACTATAGTCCGAATAAAACCCCCCTTGTGTCTTGTGATTCATTAAGCTGATAAGCCATTCAACATCTTGGAAAGGTGCCAATCCGATGCGACAGTTCTTACTATTGGCAACGCTTCAGGAATCTGGTCGATGAGGAATTCTACCTCCCACACAGAGGGTAAACCTGATAGTCATTTGGAAATACCTCAGGAAAGTCACGGATAATAGGGATGTCTTTGATCTTCTTCTCACTAGTATTTATAAACGAAAGAAATCTCAGATCTTTTTCCGGTCTTTCACCTTGAATTTCAAGTGTCTCACCATTCGGTAACGGAATCCGAACTATCTTTTCAAACAAACAAAAATTCTCTCGGTTGGTTCGACCAAACGCAGTCCATTCCTACTATACCATCAAAACTAGCTAAGTTGCCTAATCTGGGTTGTAGTAGGTCTATTTTTGTCCCAACATAAGGTTAAAATAAATTTTTAAGTTGAAAACCACGCACAGACGATTGTTGGTGTTGCTAACAACCTTTCCATCGTACTAATTTCTTAACAAGAACGTATCTAGTTTCTTAAAGCAACAAGAGAAATATCAATAAAGGGAGTAAATGCAGTAGACACAAATCTTTTCTCAGCACCCGAATTAAATAAAATACTAGCTTAGTGATCGTTAATTAAGAACGTACCCGTGACTACATTCAGATTCTGTTGAGGGTCTTCAATTCTCAGAACATAAGCTCTCCCACGAGCACCCTCGGTCTGTTGATCCTTTTTCTTGGGACACTTATTTCTATAATGTCCTTTCTCTTCACAACTGAAATAAGTCACATACTGAAGGGAGTTACTACTGGCTGCTGGAGCCCTAGCTTGACAGTCTTTCTCATGATGCCCAATTCTATGACATTTACCACATCTGGGAGGGCACGGGCCGAAATGGTGTAGCCTACACTTGTTGCAAAGTGGTGAATTTCCAGCATAGCCCTTACCCTTAGTTGGGGCTGCCACATAAGCTTTAGCAGCTTCTTGCCTTATGTTCTGCTGCTGATGATAAGTATTGATGTTGCGGTTATTGTGGTTCCTTTGGTGATCTTCCCATTTCCTTTTGTTGCTTTCCCTAATTCTTGTGGCCTTAGATTGAATTGCTTGTTCAACCAACTCACGAGCCATATTAATAGCCTCATGAAGACTTGCAGGCTTGGAAGATGTGACATTCGCTTTGACTCTTTCAGGGAGTCCTAGAACATATCATTCAATCTTCTTTCTTTCAGGCGTAACCAAATCAGGACACATCAATGCTAGTTCATGAAAACGATTATTATATCCTTTAATGTCATCCCCTTTCAGGGTAAGCATCCATAGTTCCTGCTCCATTTTTTAAATTTTCATCCCCGGGCAATATTCAGCAGTCATCATACTTTTTATATCACTCAAGGGAATTCGGTTGGCATTACTGAGTCCCAAAGTGTGGACATTTCCATTCCACCATGTATGTGCACGCCCTTCTAGGTGCAAGCAACAAACTTAACCTTGTACTCCTCAGCACACTTGCTGATTTCAAACACCGACTTCGTTTTCTTGAACCAACGACTTAGTCCGACAACACCCTCAGTCCCATTGAATGAATGAGGCTTGCAATTCAGGAATGTCTTGTATGAACATCCAAGCACTTTTGGTGCATTAACTCCTCCAGCATTTGCCAGTCAAGATCCTCTAACATTTTCTGGGTCGGTTCTGTTTCTTTCATATTCAGCAATAGCCTCAGCTACCCGATTTTTCACAAGTCTTTCCACAGCTCTCCGCTTCAATCTCCTGGGTGGCATGGTTCTATCAACAACACAAATACATAATTCAATAAGAATTTGTAAAGGTATGCAAAGTCGAGATACATGATGGTAATAGAAGAAATGAGATAGAATGATAATATAAACAATCATGATAACCAAATGATACTTCATTAAGCAACATAATTTCATTACAATAATAAGATAAGTTTTAAATAATCTGCGGTGTTTACAAAAGAGAACAAAATTACACCCGGCAACATAACAACACTAATTGACACTAGCAGTTTAGTGGTAATACATAGATCCTACACAAGGAAACATAAAAGTATATCTACTGGGAACCATCGAGTAGTCCCCGATGACATCAAATAACGTCTATTTTATAGTATCATTTATTCTATCTAAATTGCTCGTTTTACCTTATTTATGCATGAATCGGTACTTAATTGCTTATATTAGTTATTTGCAGTTGATGACATCAAATAACGTCTATTTTATAGCATTATTTAACCCACGATATTAACCCATTTTGTATAGTTATTGCAAAAAATTGTTACTTAATCATTTATATTTAAGAATTAAAGTAATTATGGAGTAATTGGTGAAACATAGCAAAAGGCGCACATTCTGGAGATTAAATGAAGATATTTTGAAGATTAATATTTTAAAGACCAATACGCCGTATCCATCAAGAAGATACGACGTATCTGTGCCTGCACTCACCAATGACCACAAAGGAATAAAGCTCAATATGCCGTATCCAGAGAGACTCAATACGCCGTATCAAAGATATAGTATGTGAATAT
>BQNB010040245.1:0-47535 GCA_026074375.1 Tanacetum coccineum
CTAATGAAGCTAATCTATTACACTATTAGTCCTTCATCTATTTTCTATTTTGTCATCTCAACTCAACGTCTCTAGTTCTCAACAGTGATGTTTATTAATACGTCGCACCTCGTGTTTCCGCTTTGGCGGGGTGTGACATTTAATCTTGATTACAGCGTAACTCCTGCGGGGAGGTTACGCTGTAAAAGCCTTGAGTGCCTTCAATTTCTTGAATTCCACGTCCAAATCCTGTGTCTTTTGCTCTAATGCTTGATTTTTTCCTGAAAACTAAATATAAGTGATTAAATATTGTTTTCAGATATTTATACAATAATTACAAGGATTTTTATAGGAAATTTGATACTAAAAAGTATTAACCATTTGATGTTATCAATTCTCCATAAGCTACGAAGAAGGTGCAGATGCTAGAGGCTTCGGTTGAGTAGGAGCTGCATCGACATCATTGTTGTTGACGGAGACTGAAGGGGATCCAATGCCAAAGCTTTCTTCGTTCTTGCTCTTGATAATGAAGCTCATGTCCTTGTCATTTCCAGCAACAACAAAGTTCCCGAAGGCCATTTCTGCAAAACAAAGTATATAAGATGAATATCAACATGTAATTCCTAACTTATAAAGAATTGAATAATACATAATTTGTCAATTTCCCATGATAACAGGTTTCGATGGAAATCCAACCCACCGTTCAGCAATACCAGCCATATACAAGATTCGCTTAAGGAAAGTTTGGACGTCAACAGGGTGACGGGCTAAACACTGATACAGAGGATCCCTTCAAACACTATACGGAAGGGGATCTTTGAAAGACTTCATATATGTTTGCCTCATCAATCATGGCAGGGTATTGAGCATGTATTATGGTGTTTTGATGTAGAAAAACTTTCATTTCCAAGCTCGAATATTTGTAAAAGGCTTGATGAACAAATATGGGACATCAGCTTCACCTATTTTGGGAAAGGTTAGCCAGTCACCTATAGGACCAGGATTGAGAAATCCCCTAAAATCATTCACGGTAGGTTCAAACCCATAAGCTCTACACATCACAATGTATGTAGTGAGTTTGGGTAATCTAAAGGGGTAGAGGCTAGAAATATGGACATCGTAGTATTGTAATACCTATAGGAAAAAGGGGTGCAATGGAATCCTTAACTTGGATTGAGTAAAAGAATGGCAATATAGCCTAACAAACCCCTCAGGGGCATCAAAAATTGATTGATTTTTATTTGGAATCATGATCTTAAACTAATCAGAGATAGGATAATCATTTAGGAAATTAGTAAACTCTACCCTAGTCAAAGTACATTTTTTAATGAAAATAACATGCTTTGCGTCTATGAAGAAGGTCAGAAATATAAAATATTGACGAAAGCTCGAAAGACTTACCTTCTTGATCGAAATACTTGACGGAGGAGCAGAACTGTATGTAAACTGTTATGCAAGCGGAGCGAAAAGTGTTTTAGGGTTGGGGGTAAATCACCTTTAATAGACGTAAAAGCTCCGTGAAGGACCGTACACGTGTCCAATGTGATATACCTCATCCGGACTTCAAGCCGTTTTTAAAATTTGAAATGACATTTTACTTTAACCTATGCGAGTAGGCATAATTGCCTCTATCAGGCACACCAACTACTCCCTATGCAAGTGGGATAAGGCATTAATCTCGTGCATTCAATGCCAAAATTTTAGCTAAGCAGCTACTAATCCGGTTGTTGTTTATACGGAGGGTAGGTTATGTATGGAGTCGAAAGCAATACATCTCCATGTATATTCATCACTTTCGGCTATGGGGCTTAATGATGTACCCTCCGAGCAGTTTGAAGGTCTCCCCTTCGAACTCTCTCAAAAGCTACTTACTCGAAAGGCTAAGTAGTCCCCTTAAATTTAACTGGCATAAAATCATTCACGAACAATAGTTACCAGTTGGGAATTCGCCAATCGAAGCCTCACACCCTTCAAGGTGTGACCTTCAAAAACAATTGTGTCGGAGCTATCCTTGACTTAGTTTTCCCCCCATGATCACCTCTCAACCAAGGCTTTTTCGCCAAGGAAGAGAATGTGAGGCACTAAGCCTGGTGATTACCACAAATCATGGGACGCTCCCATGATCACCTAAAAACGTGCTAAGATTCACCCTAAGCTATTTCTTCTCTCCTATAAATAGTTTGGCCAGTCACTTCATTAAAGTATGATTTCTTAACACCTAGACGCTCTCTCAAATCACATACTTGCCATATCACATACTTATTCGCACGCCATAGGTGTTTCGCGGGGTCCAACCCATGCGCAATCACTTAACGTAGTGTGTTTATATTTCTTATTGCAAGTTACGAACAACTTGGCTGGAACACACACTCCCTATATCCTTCGATCACCATCGAAGGCCTGGTCATACCATCTATTGTACAATCACAAATCAATTCTCATATTCAATACTCATATAAGATCTTTATTCTATTTTTCTTTTTTACTTTTCTTTTTTTTGGTAATTCAAAGGACTTAACAAACAAATAGGCAAACGATGTGAAAACTTTATTCAAATTATGAAACTAAATAAATATATAAATTCAAAGGTACCTAACAGAAATTTAAAAGGTACCAAATTCTAATTGCAATGTACAAAGAGTTCTAATGTCATTGGCACCTATTTATAGGAAACCAATGACCCAAAAATATTATCAAATCCTAAACCAACTCAAACTAAGAAACAAACCAAATTTAAGAAATAAACCCTAGAGTTTAAGTCACTTTCTAATGATCTCCACCATGACTTGAACTCCTCCACATATTCCAATCCAAATTGAGAAATTCAATTCCCAAACGCTAAAGATACTAGCCTAATTCAAAGCGAACAATCGATTGACAAAAGAAATCTGAAACCATATCGATCAAAAGCAAATGTCGTTGTCTTCAAAACGAACAATTAAACGTTACCGAAAAATTCAAACATGGTCAACCAAACAAAACAAAATCGGCTCAAACAATTTTTTTAATAAAGACAATCAAATTCATGCAACCAACTTCAAAAGCCCGAAAAAGAATATCCAAATTTTAAAACTGTCAAATTCCTAACGATCGAACAAAATCCAAACGACGTAATAATAATCAAGTCTTCAAACACCAGATCGATCTTTAAATTTCAAATATCAAATTTAAATTCTAATGACCCATTTATTTGATAAGTATTACAGTCAAACTTTGAACATATTATCCAAGTATCAAACAAACTCAAGTTAATAAATAACTTGACAAACGTTATCTAATAATTTAAACGCCCCAAATATGATAGGGGTCATTCGAACAACCACGTATATGATACCTATTACAGCTCAACTTCAAATACGAATCCAAAAACAAAATTGATCCGCAAAATACCAAAGAAGCCCCATACAATTAGATCATATTGAAATAAATTCAAACGACCAATTTCAAAAGAACTCAAAAGAGAATCAAAATTGTCGTGTGACTTGTTTTGATTAATAAACAAAGTTACTGAGACCAAGGGTGTGCGAAATTTAGGTTTTACTAACAAAAACTAAAAACTAAACAGAGAAAAAATGGAACCGAGTTTGTAACAGAAGCAAATATGCCAAAACTAAACCGAATGAATTAAATATTCGGTTTTCGGTTTGGATATGGTTTTAAAAAATGAAAACCAAACCGAAAATCGAATTCATGTAAATATATTGATTTTTTATATATTTATATAAAAAACTAAAACTCTTTCATACTATAAATTTCATCAAGCTTGAATTTGTTTGGTGATAATAATTATATAATTAATTAAAATTTGTAATTTGGGTTATTCGGTTTGGTTTAATCCAATTTAAATTCGGTTTGGTATGATGGTGATGGCGACAGTGGGTTTGGTTTGTAATGTCAAAGGTGTTGGTTAGGGGGTGACAGTGGCGGTGACAACAGTGTTGGGTGGCGTTGTTAGGTGGTGTTTGGGTAAAAGAATGATGGTTGGGTTTAGTGGTGGTGGTATTGGTGTTGGAAATGGCCCATATCATATTAAATAATTATTTTGCTAGAAATACGTGAGCCACACACAAGTACATCAAGGTATCATCATTTATAATGTATTTAATATATTTATAGTAAATATGCTATCAATATCTGTTAAATAAATCATGATCGATTAACGGTGATTCATTAATTCGTTAGATGCATTAACTATCAATATCGTTTAAATACTCATACGGCAAAGATTGTTTGAGAAAGATTGCTTTCAAAGATGATGCAAAGTATGAGTATGTTGGTCCAAAGCACAAGGAGATTCAAGGATGCACACAATAACAAGAATGTATCAAAGTATTCATATAAAGAAAGTGAGAGTCATCACCAAGGTCAATATCAAAGTATCGATCACTACTATCATCTGCATCCACAACAAGGAAAGATTTAAAGATCTCAGAACTCAAAGTCAAAAGACAAAGGCTCAAATATTAATGATCACAAAGCATGAAGGAACAAAGTCTACTACAATAAAGTTCAAGACAAAGACACAAAAGCACAAGAAGGTCTAAGTTTAATGTAATTGAATGACCGCTCCTGTGGGAGAGATTGTTAGGTCTCAGAAATTATAAGACCAACAAAAAAGTAACAGTCATTAATAAAGTGTTAGTCTTACGTGATAGGAACTTTGTATTGTATGTTGTAGGCTTGTCGGGATCTCAGGCTCAAGACTTGATCTAATATTGTATAAGTTAGGGGCGTAAAGCTCAATCAAAGTTGAGCCCGACCTGTAAAGAAACCAAAACTGGCCCAACTAGTAGCTAGGTATAAATACCACTCTGCTCATGTGGAGAAGGGGTGTGAGTTCATTTTCTATTGAATCCAACATCCTCTTTTTCTCTCTACCTTCTTACTATCTAGGCAATGTCTCTCTTTCTCTCTTTTCTTTCTCTATCTACAAAACGTGATATATGATATGGAAATGACATAGATAAACATCCTAAGAGACTTAAAATGTAAAATTTAACGAATGATCGTTAAATATTTAACAAAAATCTCAAATTGTGAAAAAAGATAAGTTGGTTACCTTTTATGCCAAAAAAGGCGAGATAACTTGATTGGAAATTACCGCTAACTTGGGTAGCTTTTGGTGTCATTTTCCCTTTCAAAAATCACATGTATCTTTCAAAATATCAAATCAACTTGAGTTTACAAATCACATGCAAAGGCAAACCAACCCTTATGACAGGTGGTTCTTGGGAACCACCTTAGAACTCAAAAATTGATAGAAGCGCTATGCAAGGTATTTTTAGGATCTATCTTGGATTTGTTTCGGGAACCAACTTGAGGAAGAAGAAAAGAGAAGCATAAAGGAAAGAAATGTAAATAAACTAAAACTAAAACTAATAAGTAAAAGTAACCGGAAATTTAGTCAAAACTCGCAAGCCATTTGCAGAGAGGAAAAGTAGTTGTATTGGAATGTGTTATTCCCTTTGAGTTAGTGACCATAAACTATAAATTTTAGATAAACTAACTCATGGCTTATAGTAATGTAAATGAAAATTAGTTTTGACAAGATATAGTATAAAACAGTAAGAACACAAAACTAATTTTCAATGTTTAACTCTTATAAATTTATTAAGAATTATACCCCATTGTATGCGAAACTACAATTAGGATTGAATGAAAATGTATGTGTATGATCTCCTCACTAACAACTTTGCATAACTTAAAGTGTTATGCAAAGATGACTACTATGCTAACCGACTGAGCTTGCTCATGGACCTATTGATATTAGAGAAGTGGGTGTTTGTAAAAGATATGACTTTGAGTGCATAAAACTTAACATACTCCTTTACAAGGCATGTCTATATATACTACTCAGGTAGGGTCATACCCATATGGGTGATAAGTGTGTGTCCCAAGGTTGACTGGTCAGTACATATTTTATAGGTTTGTCTCTATTAAATTTCTAATCTTAGTATGGGACAAACACACTTTCTAAGGTTAGTAATGACATTGACCTTGTCTTTATACCCTATTCAGGATAGTTTGACTTTAGGTAAATAAAAGCTTGGACTTATCTTTTTCAAACTATCTCGCCTATTCTTCAAGCACTTGTCTTTAGGATCTTCTAGTTGTTGGAGATCGTATGGGGCTCAATGAGTCTATTGCGACAACTCACTGAACCTATCACCTTCTTCTTTGGCTCAGGGACTTCATTCAATGAGAACCGCCTCACTGAATGGTTGAGTCTTTCTTGTAGACTCGGGTTGAACACTTGAAGGTAACTTACTGAGTGATTGTTCACTCAATGACCGTGGAATGTTAAAGGTTATCTAACACTTAGGATATTTTGTATTAAAATCCAAGTAAAATATCATTAGGCACTGAATTGGCCTAACAATTTCCCCCTATTTGGATGTAAATATAGCCTAAGTGTTTCTTAGTGTAAGTGAGTAAATACAGCTTCTTCTTACACTAAGTCTAGAAAGCAATTAAAGGATACTGATAACATAAAGTACTTTATTAATATGATTACAAGTCCCTATCATCTATTACAAAAGATAATGCAAAATAAAGTAAAAGTACTCAGTCTAGCTTGTATCCCATAACTTCTAACTCCACCCTCTTTGACTTTAACTTTTCTTGATCAGGGTGGTTTCCAATCAACTACCTCAGCTTTAAGCAGAACCTCTGGTTTTTAGGAGTAGTGATGTTTGAAGCCATCACTAGGTAGGTTAGTAAGGTTTCAATGTCTACTTTATGCATGTCATTCATCCTTTGAAAGGCTTCACCACCAAATACATTAATGAAGAACATTCCATACTCAGGTTCTTTAATCACCATATTGCTGACAAACGGGACACCCTCAGGAAGACTTCTATTGCATTCTATCCCATGAATGCGAGTCTCAGGCTCTAGTTCCATGATCTTTCTTTTCCTTCTTGAGAGTTGAGATGAAGCTTGTTCAAGAGCAAGGGCAGGAAGAACTGACTGAATTCCAAGTTCTTTAGGGATCTTTCTAGGTCTTTTAAATCTCTTACTCAAGGATTTCATAAGATCCTTAACCACCAAGTTCTTCTTCTTTGGAATGATTTCCCTCAATTCATCCTATCCAGTCACCCCAAAATACCAAAGTTAAAAGGGTTGTGTACATCAAAGTTTCGTTTATCAGTTCCTCTAAACACTGTCATTGCAACAGGCTTGGTGTTTGGGTGAATCTTGACATCAGTGATGGTTTCTGGATTTAGTCTACTACTGGTGGTCCATTGGTATTTTTCAATCCTCTTCTTTCTGAGTTCTTTAGACCTTTTGATCTTTTCAGCATGTTCCTTATTTAAGACTTTGATCTCACCATCCTGAATCTTCTTAAACTATTTTCCCCCTTTTGAACTCTCAAAAGTCTTTGGATTAATTCTAGCTTTTGAGGCTTCTTCATGTACAACCTTGATCAGCTTAGGCTTGCTCATGGCCAGTAGCTTTGCATCCTCAACAGCTTTCTTGATTTTCTCTTCTTTGTCCAAGTGCTCTTGAATTTCATCAGTAGTAAGCTGATACATCTTTCCATGAATCATATAGGGTACTCTAACTGGTCCATCAGGATCAGGACGAACAACAATTGAGGCTTTGACAAGCTTCTTTCCAGATTCAGCATCATCATGGACTTTGCCCTTTCCTCTATCAGCTTGAGGAGCAACTGGTGGACTTTCAGGTTGTTTAGGTAGAGTGATGTTAATGACTGGATCAGTAGGTTGAGGAATTGGGAATGCAAGTATGGTGTCAGTAAGTTAAACTCTTGATGAGGACCCAATCATTTCTAATTCAATATTGGGCCTTGTTATTGGTCCGACTATTGTGATTGAAATTTGTCTTGTGTGATGTGGTTGTTGCATAGGCTCTTTATCATTTGTAACTTCAGGTTCTTTGGGTTGTTCTTTCTCAACTGCCTCTTCAGTCTCCATATCAGCTTTCTCCCCTCAGTGTGAGAAGGAGGTTCTTTAGTGGCAGTGTGAGTAAATTTCTCCCCCCAACAGTTGTTGAACTTTCAGTGATAGAAAGTGTTGTTGTTGGCACACTGCTTGAGGGAGGAGTCTGTCCTTTAAAGGCATTGAAAATCTCAAACATCATAGACTTAATTTTCGAGGTGTCTTGTTTGAGGGATGAGATGTGAGATTTGATTGCAGCCTGAGTGAGCTCAATGTTTGTCATTCTGGGGCCAAGGGACCAAGCCATAGATGTGGAAGACTTGGCCCATTTGGCAAGATGTTCATCTTGTCTTAGAGCATCAGCTTAGATAGATACAACAAAAGATTTCAATCCAAGGAAGTCAAAGCCTTTAACCAAGGAGAGAAGCTCAGTGAAGTTTGCTAATTTCTTGATGTAGGCTTTAGTGGCTTCAAGAACTTTCTTGTTTAATGCAGGATCTTCTTTGACAGCATCCTGAATGACTTTGAGTGAGCTGAAGATCGGACCAACATTCTTTTAGTGTGATTCTTGAATTGAGTGAGAAGTTTTTCATAATTATTGAGGGCGGTCTTAGTGTCCTCATGAGCTTTGTAGGTGACATCATGAAAGCCTTCAATCTCACTCTTTAAATCGACATAGGAGGCAACGGCTTCCTCATGCTTCTCCTAATGGTCTTCAACAACCTGAGCATACATAACTTCAGAGAAGTTTTAGAGATTGCTTACCAATTTCTTTCAGTGATTGGCATGTAGTTGTCATAAGGCTTGAGAGATTTTGAGCATGATAAGGACTCAGAGTCTGATGCATCAGTCTTCTTGGCTTGTGGGGGTTCAAACTGATCCCTGTTTGGTGATGGAGACTAATGCTTTTCAGTTGGAACTTCGGTGGATGATTCTTTGGAAGGTTTAGGAGACTGGGTTTCTTCTTCATCAGCTTGTTGGATGTCTTCATCTATTTCATCAACAACCTCAAAAACATCATGATCACTTTCTTCATCAAGTTCATCATAAGAAAGGAGTAAGGCTTGAACATCAGCAGCAGTGGTGAGTAACAAGGTTTGAGTATCCGGCTCCACTTTAGAAGAAGTCTTGCCGTTGTTTTTGTCAGGGACCGATACCTTAAATCCAGTGGATTGGGTCTGGTCCACCTGGTCCTCAACATCAGCCCCTAAGAGAGCAGTAACAGGAGAGGTTTGTGATTCTAAATCAGCGAGTAGTTTTAATCTCTATAAGTCTTTGTCCTCACGTTGCCCTTCAGGTAAAGGCTTGGTTTTAACAGTACCCTCATCAGAAACCGTGAAAGGTAATCCCTTATCAACGGGCTAAACGTTCCCCCCTGAGTTTTTGGGATCAGTAGTTTTACCCCCAGTTAAAAGTTACGATTTACGAGTGCCCTCATCAAGTAGAGGATGGGAGTGTAGTTCTCTCTGTATCTTTGGGATGAGCAGTTTGTCACGAGGAGACTGTGTAACACCCCCAAAATACTATACGCATTGGAATACAACATTTGGGGTGCTACTTCATAATACATACACACGAGTTCTAGTAAACGTTCAAATGATACGTTTATAAAACAAAATTTTATTTGAGAATAATCAGAGTTAATTAGGTCCTAAACTAACTTAGGAATTTCATTTCAAAAGTCATGACGCGACTTCTTTTCTAAAACATCGTTTAGTTAAATGTAAAAAAAATCACCGACACACAATCTCTGATATCCGCGTTCCGTTCCATCCAAGCCATCAACAGCTCCTAACCTGAGATACATGCTTAAAAAACGTCAACAAACGTTGAGTGAATTCATAGAGTTTACGAATAACAGTCAGAACGCATACTTAGTTTCACAAAACACTATAACATTGCTTGCAAGGCAAGTTATAACATGATTTCCACCACATGAGCCTGTGTACCGAACCTTAACACATTTATCATGATAGACAAATAAGTGACCAGGTAGTATGCCACCACCCCTTTCTTAATACAGAATTTCCGTTACAGGGTGCTCACCTTCGGATTCATACCCCGGACAGGGTTGTCAAACCCAATAGATCTATTTAATGCATTCAGCGTTTACCTCCTCGGTAATTAACGAGTACACAGTCAAAGGCATAAACTCATAGCATGGAATCATATCACGTATCAAAACACATTGCGTTCAATTTTCAAAACAAGCATGTATCCCCCTCGCGGATTTTAAAACATTTAAAACAGTTCAAAAGCGAGGCTATGAACTCACCTTGATCGAAGCCGAAGATCAAAATAACCAAAACAATCTCAAGACGTCGCAACAACGAACATAACCGCGGCCTATAATTTATGTCGCTCGATTACTATACAATAAAGTACGATCGAATAGTGCGTACATCGCAACTATTAAAACGATATAGATATACATACACATGTGATGAGAAATCCACTTGCGCGTCCTAGATCCTAAACCCCACATAATTGAGTTATGATCACTCTTTTACTTACATGCTTCAACACTTTATCGAAAACTTTCTATTTTTGGAAACTTTCTATTTTTAGAAAGTTGCTATTTTCGGAAAGTTACCATTTTTAGTAAGTCTCGTCATCTAATTATATTTATAATATTGTTTATTTATCTCGTCTAACTTTCGACACCCAAACTCGGTTATTAATTACCCGTATCGGGGTTATATCCCCCGGTCAGTACCTTCGACACCCAATTTGGTTATTATTTACTCGTACTGGAGTTATACTCTGAATATTACAAAAATTACTATTTTTAGACTTTTCATTTTTAGACTCGACCAATGGTCGTAAAATACTCGTCGTTCTTAAAATATCCGTCGATATTATTTTATTAACCAAATTAACCTTTACGACATATTAATGTCGATTAAAATTTTTGTTTGACTTTTATGTTGACTTTTAAATAACATATACGGTCCTTAAATCTGACCGCTGCCTCAAAACGACCCCGTATACATCACATTTTCACGACTGCGTAAAATGACTCATAAAGAGATTTTTAATGCGGTCAAAACGACGATTCCATCGTCTAACTTTTTAGTTTACACGAGACCTGAAACTCAAAGGAAAATGACGAAACAAGCCCATTTTTTATATGGGGTGGTTTTGGTTTTTTTTGTGTGTGTGTGTGTGTTATTTGTTTTTATATGTGTGTGTGTGTGATTATTTTTATTGGATGTTGTAGGGGTTTTGTGTATGTGTGGGGTTGTGTGGTGTGGTGTTGGGTTGGGTTGGGTTGGGGTTTTGTGTATTGTGGGGGGGGGGGGTGGGGGGGGGTTGTTTGGGGGTTGGGGGGGGGGGGATGGGGGGGGGGGGGGGGGGGGGGGGGGGGGGGGGGGGGGGGGGGGGGGGGGGGGGGGGGGGGGGGGGGGGGGGGGGGGGGGGGGGGGGGGGTGGGTGGGGGGTTGGGGGGGGGGGGGGGGGGGGGGGGGGGGGGGGGGGGGGGGGGTGGTGGGGGTTGTGGGGGGGGGGGGGGGGGGGGGGGGGGGGGGGGGGGGGGGGGGTTTGGGTTGGGGGGGGGGTGGGGGGGTTGGGGGTGGGGGGGGGGGGGGGGGGTGGGGTGGGTGGGGGGGGGGGGGGGTTATTTGGATGATTTAGGTGGTGTTGGTGGTGGTTGATTTGGGGTAAGGAGGGGGTTAAAGGTGGTGGGATGGGGTTTTAGTTATTTTTGAAAATTTGTTGTTTATATGAATTATGAGGAAGGGGATTAATTTAGTTTATTAGATTTGGAGATTTTGTAGTGGGTGGTTGAGATTGAGGTGTTGTTGGTAATATTGGAGTTTGGGGGGGGTATGGTTTGGTGTGAGAGTGGGGGGGGGGGGAAGATAAGAGTTGGAGGGGGTGGTTGTGTTTGGAGATGTGTATGATTTTATGGTTTTTTGTTTAGAGTGAAGAGGGATTATTTTTATGGTTGGGAGTATTGAGGAAGAAGGGGGTTGTGTGTGTTGGTTTGTTTTTTTTTTTTTATTTTGTTTTCCGCACCAAAGTTTGATGCCCACAATATACGCTACGAAATGCCCAAAATTCATTTTCGACCGCAGAAAATCTACTGCATGACCTCCTAAAATGGCCTATAATCGAATATTCAACTCCGCTCAATGAACCGACACAACAAAATCTACACTAGATCAAGCCTAAATCCTATGGTGGATTTCATCACATCGGCAATAACCTAAAAAAAAAAAGGTAAAAAAAAAAAAAAAACTTTATATATATATAAAAAAAAAAAAAAAAATGTTAAAAAAAAAAAAAAAAAAAAAAAAAAAAAAAAAAAAAAAAAAAAAAAAAAAAAAAAAAAAAAAATTTTTATTTTATTTTTATTAATAATTTATATAAAAATATATATATATAATATATAATATTAATTATATATTAATTTTTTTTTTTTGTTGAGGTGAATTTTATTGGTGGTTTAGTGTTTATGGGGCTTGGGAGATGTGGATTAAGATATGAAGATAGGGGTAGTGGCCTCGAGGTTTTTTATATTCTGTTTATGATTCATTATCATTTTGTGGAGGATTTTATATAAACTAGGAGCTATATTGAACAGTAAAATACATGGGGTGACCGAGTCTTTTTCTAATATCTAACACTTTTTTAGCTTGATCGCACTTCAATGGAAGAACAGTGATATCTAGTTTTGTTGGAGAAGACAACCCAACGTGGGGCCCTAGACTTGCAATTTGTCTATTACTTCTAATGTTTTTCAAAGTTTCAATATAACCCTCTTGTTTATATAATTTATCCTCTAAACCCCACCTCAATTTATTATTTTGGATTCAAAATATCTTATAAAAAAGTCTATACGTAGTTACAATTAAAACCTTCACAACAAAAACAATACTTCCCACTTTAAAATATATGTCAACCGAGAAAACATTTAAATTTAATAGATTTTAGAATGAATGAAGATCCTCTCAAGTTGAAGGTCACTTAATAGGTCATGTTTATCAATGACAATTAAATAATGTTGTTATATTTTGGAAGTTGATGGTTATCAAAAAAGTATATATATATAAGCAAGAAAAGATTAGCCGTTTTTTATTTGATCCCTATCAATAAATGATGCATATTAAAATTTATCGTTTCAATTCTATTAATATTTTGACTTTCACAATTAAAGGGCATATTTTATTAATACGGCACAGAGCCTTCAAATTTCACGAGACGGCCCTGCTAGTAAATAAAATACTTACAATGTTATACGAAGCAAGACCGGACTCAAAAACTCGGACTCGCCTTGTTCCCTTTCCTTAGCCGCGGTTCGAACCAACCAAAACCAAAAACCAAACTAATTCGTGACTAAAGCTAACCCAAATCCTTTGTAATTCACACTTTAATAAAATCAAATACATTTCTTTTTCCTTTTGGTGCCCTTGCCGCGGTTCGAACCCCCAACCGACACCAAACCCTTAACTTTTTGAATCTAAAACTCCCACTAATATTTTTCTCACTAAACCTCTAATTCAAACCTTGATTAAAACTATTTTTGTTTCAATAAAAACTAAACCTTTCTTAAATCCAATTGCATGTGGTCTTTTCTTTCATAAATGATTATATTATCATCATCCAATTTATATTTGATAGTTGGAAAAATCAAATGACAAGGGTGTGTGGGTTTGTTGGGTTCGATGAGCACAAGGAAGAAAAAGGGGACAAGAAAACAACTTCACACTTGGTTCTAGTTTAATCTAAATCATTTTTGAATGAAGTTTAAATGGATTTCAATAATCAAATTTGGTTGATGAGGCTTGTGTTTGTATGTGTATATCCGGTCGAACCCAAAGAGAGAGCAAGGGAGAGAACAAGTTTTTTTTACTATGTGTGTTTAATGTGTGAAATGAGAAGCTATACAAGTATTGGGAGCACAAGTAATCATTGTTTATGGGAAAACAAAATGTTTCGAGTGTGTTGGTGGCTCATAGCCAGCTATCGAGAGATAGGGGAGCATCTTCATCATTTTTTCTGCAATTTATTTACTAGTAAAAATTCTTGTAAACACTTTTAATTTAAAGTAACATTTGTACACAATAAAGGTAAACATGTCTATTCAATTAAAAGGCGAGTTTTGGCCAAGGTCGAGGAACAAAGACAACGGAGTCCACAAAAAACATAATTTACAAGAATAAGACATTAATGAGACGCGTCATAATTTATTATGATGCTAAAACGTTTAACGATCGTGCGGTCAAACGTTGACTCGCAAATCGACTAAAATAAAAATTTCTAAATTCCTTTCGTAATAAAATACGAAAATAATTATTCTCGACAAATAAAATTTTAAATGTCGACGTTCAATCATAGAAATTCATAAAATAATAGTTATGACGTCGAATCCGCGATCGTCATAATCGTCGTAAAACTCGGGTTGCTACATTACACCCACCTTAAAAGGAGCGTCGTCCCTGTGCTCGTCCTTTCTTATTCATATTAACTTCACTTGCAGTGAGACGGTTTCCTCATTATTGAACGGACTTACATGTTCGTACGCAAAAATCACGCGATATAATACTCGCCTTGACTATACCGGATGGAAAGTCAACAAAACAAATGGTAATTTATACCGACGAAAATAAAAACATAATCACAATCGCTCCTATAATAAGGGGCAAAATACGCCATGGAGTTATCCGACAAAATTTATCACGCCTTTACAAAAAAGAAGGCTTTCAAGATGAAAAATCAACCCACCTCAAATTAGTGGTCTTACCAACAAAACCAAGCGCACCTCGCTACGCGAAACCAAAACATATGTCAATAATCAAGGCCAACCTATACGTCGCCCTCCCAGTCTCATTAAATAATGCACCACCGGTTGTGAAAATATTATGGAGTACATATGACCTCATCAAACGCATTACAACATATAACCACATAATCATATAAGTACATGTTCGTCTATTCGTTATTTATGATGACTTTACATTCCGGCCTAGCTTTACTAAGGCACTTTATCACACTTGCTCCTTATCACACTTAGAAAAAATCATGCTCGCTTTCTATAAAGCCTTAGCAAAATAACCGTGCTTGCTTACTACGAAGCTTTAGCAAAACAATTCATGCTCGCTTACAACGAAGCCCTATTAAACCAACCATGCTTACTTACTGTGAAGCCTTAGCAATGGCTATGCTCGTCACGCGGGTTCATACCCAACCGATCAAATTGCTCATTATACCGTGTGGAAAACTAGAAGGGGGGTTGAATAGTTTACCGCTTTTCGATTTAAGGTTTATGTTTGTTTGTAAATTTTAGATTCAATTTTTGTGAATTCAAAGCTTGCACTATAAGAACAATATAAGTATATGAAATGATAAAGTAAGACAAGAGATAAGAGTAAGAACACTCAAACCACAATGCGAGGATTTATAGTGGTTCGGTAACAAAGCACCTCTTCGCCCTACTCCACTCCCCGAGTACCTAACTCGAGAGTTTTCTTTACTATGTCAACAAACTCCCTTATGGCGGAGAAAAACCGTACACAACGTTGCTTACACCGATTTACGACACAAAGCTAAATGTCGAGTTCTAATCTTAGCTAGAACCAATCTATCACAACATGACTTCATGACTTGTTCACGACTTTACAACTTCACGACTTCTTTACAACTTTAAGACTTCTTCACAACTTTGTGACTTTACTTCACCACACTACTTATATCACAACTATCTAACCCTACTTGGTAAGATCACCACGATCTAACTATACTTACAAAGATTGCCAAGATCTAGCTACTATACAAAAATACAAGATATACAATTGATTTACAAATATGTGATATGGATGCAACAAGATTGCAATATACACTTGAGGTGTAATACTTTTTCACTTGATGATGAAAGTATTCTTCTCTTGCACTTGAGGAATTGAGCTTGGATCACTTGGAAACAAAGCTTTATGATTAATGATCAAAGGATTTTAGTGAGATGTGTGGGCTGTTTTAGAACAAAAAGAATGAGTGCAAAAGATGAGAAAATAGCGGGGAAAAATCCAGTATTTATAGGAAAAACTGGAGGAGCGTCAGTCTATGGGCGGTCCCCTTAAATAGGTGGGTGGTCCCCTAAAAATTAAGGGGGTCGCCCGTGTATTTAAGGGGGCCGCCCTAGACTAGGGGCTACACAGTTTGTCTTTTATGTAGGGGGGATTTTCTGGAACTTTTCTAGCCGTTTTAGGTCCGGAAATTTGAATTTCAAAATGTTTATTTTGAATAAAACATTTCTTTTAATTATAGAAAATGTTTTGTAATGTTTATAAAAATATTTACAACATTTTATAAAAGTGTGAGGTTGAATAAAAATTTCCTTTGATCATAAAATGCATTAAGCATTTATTTATTTATACCTTGAAGTGATATAAATTTTGAAATGAAAATTTACTACTAATTACTTGTTTACGTTTAATTTTACATTGAACGTTTTTTTTATATTTTGTGATTATCAAAACGTAAAGATGTGAAAAATATTAGTAATATTTTTAGGCATTATATTTTATCAACAATCTCCCCCTTTTTGATGATTACAAAATTTAAACTCATTAAATGTAAAATTATTTTTAAACAAGTATTTAGTGAGTTTCATGTCATTTCTCCCCCTTTTTGTAGAATCAAAAAGGCATCGTCGAGGATTGCTAGTAAAATCAACGGAATAAGTGCTCCCCCTTGATGTGTGCTCCCCCTCGTTCGAGGGCACCAAGGATTCGAGCTATGGTTTCTTGGCTACAAAATGGGTTAGAACAATACAAATATTTCTAACATGTAGCAAGGAAGAAAAATATGGCATACAACCAACAATGATCATTCATTAAAATTAAAATAGTGTGTGAAACACACTCATGCATACATAAGGAAAATAACATGCTAACATACATGAAATTAAAACTACAAAAAGTCCTATAACTAGTAAAGCTTCATAGGACTTGCTTGCAAAATGGTGGATGATCAATTATTTAAGAGACTAAACATAGAGTATGTTTAGTTTGGGGAGGATGGTGGAGGTGGTGTGATGATGATTGGTGGTTGTGAGAGCATATGTTCAATATATGAAAACATATATTGAAGTTCATCTCTTAACCCAAAGATGAGGGTTCGGTTGTGGATACAACAAAGGCATGAGTTACCATGTGCTTCAAGTAAATTCCAAGGAATAGGATGCTCAATGATAGGTGGTGAAGGTGATGGAGTATCAAATTGGACATCAAGTGGGGTAATTGGGGAAAGAGTGAGAGTGATGTCCATTGATGCATTTTCTTGAGTTGGAGGTGGTGGAGAAACTCTTGGAGGAGGAGATGTTGGTGGGTTCAAGTAACCATTTGGTGAAAGTGATGTTGATGAGGTTGGTGATTTGGGTATGTAGTCAATTGAAGATGAAGAAGTATCTTTAGTTGATGGTGTTTTGGAGGGTGCATTAGGAGCACTAGGTGATGAAATTAGGAGTTTGGGTGATGGAGTTGTTGTGTCATCTTGGGTTAAATCCACAAACAATTATTTTGGTGGAATGATGTTGATTTTTGGTCTCTTGGAGACTTTGGAAATAGAGGCTCTAGTGGAGGCCATGGAGGTTTATGGTGGTTGATGATGAATGAGAGAGATGGTGAATTAGTGATATGCATTTGGAGGGAATTTATGGGAAGAGATTTGTTTGAAAATGGAATGAATTTGAATAAGTTTAGGGTATTCCAAATTTTGTTCAAGCATTCTGGGCAAATATAGCTGATACTAGGTAAAAGAGGGCAAAAAAGCAGAAAAAATATTGTTTTACCCGTGAGATACTATGGGCGGTCCCCTTAAAATTAAGGGGGCCGGCCCTTATGAATTAAGGGGGCCGCCCACTGTTGGTTCCATTTTTCACAGAAAAACGATTTTTCTCAGAATTCTTGTGAGAGTATTTTCGTTTTGGTGGTTTATTTGCAGCAAGCCCTATAGAGTTTTATAAGCACATTTAATCATATAACATATAATAAACACATTGAGTCATGAAACCAAAGTGTCATATCTAGTGTATGAGCACATTTAATCATATAGCATGTAGTAAACATATCAAGTCATTAAACCAAAGTAGCATAAGTAGTTGATTAAATAAAACAACTAAGGTTTAAATCATCAAGCAGAAAAGCATGTACCTAAAGATAACCAACAAATAATCTTTCCGAATTCATCGATAATCACCACACAAGTTGTTAAGAACATACACATAATCAAGTTAAAAGTTGTCTTAAACTACATTTAGACATCTAACTCACTTCACTCCTATGTCTTCACTTCTTCTTCTTGCTAAACACTCCTTTTAGTGCCTTTCCAAATGACTTGAACCCTCCGGCGCATGCTCCTTATGCATTGTTGTGTTGGTAGAGTCAATGGTGTTTGGTCGTTCAAAGAGAGTTTCCATCGGTTGTTTCAGAAGCGGAAGGCCATTTGGTATTTTGGTTAGTTAAGAGGACCAAGAGAATTAAGTAGTGGTAGGAGATGCGTACTTGCACTAGAGTTTGACATCATCATCATCATATTCATGTTGTTGAATGACATGCCTTGATGATGAGAAGATGAAGAATATACGGTACTGTACGTGCCTTGTCACGATCACTTCGAGGTCGTCGAGTTTTTTTTAGGCAAGAGTAACGCATGGACTCGTATCAACAATGTCATAAATCCATTGTCCCAAGATGAGGATACGTTTTCCATACGTGTCGATAAAGACGAGTAAGAAACATGCAGTATGGAAGATTTGCGGTTGGAGTAGCTCTAGCACATTGGATTCTTTTGATGAAGAAATAAGCAAGATTGTATTGTTCTTCGGCAACAACATAATACAACATGTGAGCAAGATAAGCGGGAAGATGGTCTCGATGTCCTCCTAGTCCGAACACATTCTCTCGAATGAGTTCTTCCCATTGCTTCATGTAAGGGCTTAATTCTTTGGTGAGAATTTGATTTGGATTAAGAGAGACCATTTGACTTTTAATGGTATGGTCTACCACGACACATTCCAATTCAAGAAGTCGACAAGTGTCGTTGGGAGTCAGAAGATTGGTATGATCCCTCGGTTTCTCGAGAATACTCAAGAGATGCAAGGTCCTACTCGTTTGTAAAAATGGCTTGACCATTGTATGGAATTTTAAGGATTTAACCGAATTGAGCCAGAGTAAGAGTTATGAATTCGTGTTGAATCATAAAAGAGATGACAAGATAGCCATATTCATCGGTTTGTACTGTGACTTGACTATAGAAGTCTAAATGAAATCTTTGGAACAATCGGTTCGTGTGAAATTTGAAAGAGATAATAGAAGCGAATGTTCGTAAAGAGAACGCTCGAATGTTGTTGTATTAGGCTTGCTCATACCACGACTATTGAAAGTTGCGGTTTTCAATCGGTTTTATAGAATATGGGAATGGTTAGGGGAGATGCCAGGAATTTTTGGATGCTTTTGTGGATGTAAGGGTTAGTGAGAGCTATAACCGGGTCGTGGTAGATTGGTAGTTGTCAACCTAAACAAGTTATCAACAACATAAAATGTTACGAAAAAAATATATATATAATAAAGAAAAGTTTTGAAAAGTGACAAATGTGGGACAAGGATTACTTCGACTTTAAAAGTAAAAACCTAAGAAGTGATCCATATGTTCCTTAATTTATTTTTGACTTAATCTAGGATGTCGAAGAATATATATTAGTTATATATTTCAACATCAAGACAATGACCCAAACACTCCCTTATTGATACAAAATATGTCTAAGCTTGTCGAAAACTATACGTTAAGTGTATATTTTGTAAGTTTATTATTTTTGACTTGACAAAACTTAAGTAGTGTTTGTTTTGACTAAAAAACCATGTTTTAAAGCATTAAACCAAACGCCCCTTTATTTTATACCATTCACAAAATGTATCAATATATATATGAATTATATATCTTGATGACTCATACAAGTTAGTTAAGTGTTTATACAAGTGACAAAACTATTGTGGTGATCATTTCGACTCTAAAAATTGATTCTAAGGAACGAACCAAACACTCCTTTATTTTTATAGAATTTTACTCATTGATTTGAAAATGTATATGTATGTTTGGATAATTAATACTTGATTATTTTTATCATGTTTAGGCATTAATCAACAATGTGTAAGTTTAAAAATGCATATGTGCAAAAATTCGGCTATGTGTTCATGAGCATACAAGTTCTTAAATTTTTTGACTCAATAAGTGTTTTGATTCAATCCTATCAAGGTTGTAGTGTTCCTATGACTACGGGTATACCCATTGTAGTTTAGGAATATCCTAAGACAAACTAAGAATATATGAAATATTAAAAAACAGCCAATTTTGATTAATAACAAAATTAGATGAAATCAAACAAAATAAGGTTGAAAAACTACAAGAAGTGTTTGTTGATTGATTAGTAGTGATAAGCCCTTTGCAAAATTTGTTAAATGTCGGAGATTTGAAGCTTTGATTTTGGTGGTAATGGTGATGGTGTTTCGTCACAGTGGGTAGGAGAGGAGGGAAGAACTAAAATGATATTTTGGTATAAAAATTCGTTTGAAAAGGGGTGTTTGTTTTTCCAGATAGGCGGTCCCCTTAATTAATTAAGGGGGGCACCCCTTTTACATGGTCGGTCCTCTTAATTTTAAGGGGGCCGTCACCAAAAAAAATTCTTTTGGTTTTTGGCCAGTTTTGTGAGAATGAATATTGACAATTTTTAGTTAACTCATTGTTTAATTAAAAAGTTTCTTTGACTATTTTGGACGAGATAATCAAGATGTCAAAATTAGGTATTTGGGTTGAGACGATAGGATAGCTAATAATAAAAGATAATGAAATAATAAGACGAAGTTGAAGAATTCAAACAAGTTGATTCCGAAAGACGTAAATGATGGTTGACACGGATCCGAGTGCGTATCGTACAGGTCGGCCAGGGAGTTTGTTTCACATAGTGTGTCCTAGAATCTTCGCGTGACTAATCCTCTACTTCTATGTTAATTGTTAACCACAGCTTTGCTCTCTTCATACTACGTGAGTTTGCTACGTGGTCCACTAGAAGATTTCCCATTTTGGTAAACGTATGACTAATAATCTACACGAAAGACTAGTTCATAGTGAACCTAATCTCTTCAAGGCTAGAGAAGCAAACAAATGTATCTCTAGAGACTACACTGTTTTCTAAAACTAATTATACTACAACAATCAGAGTAACACATAGACATTAATTACTCGAAAGATTGAAAAGTGAACGTACCTTATCTTTAGAATATCTTCATCAATGTCTTCATAATGTAAATGATAAGGGTTCATGGGAACCTTATCATGAATTCCTTAATCTGGAGATAAAGAATGTTTGTAGAGAACACACCACTTCAAAGGTTGCGATGGCTTAGCCATTTGGTCCACAACGTTTCATGTATCCGAAGTTATTATTTCCGCATATGTTTTGCATTTGGTTTTGGCACATACATGGTGAACAACTTCCACATTAGTAAACTAATGTGGACGTGAAATATTCCCTTATTATGTGATTAGGATAGTTTTGTCTACCTTGGTCTCTCCTAGGTTGAGGTGTTCTAGACCGAGGTCGAGGACTATTTTTCTTTTTAGACCTCATTATGGGTTTAGTAAATCCGACTCCGGGTTTTAAGGAGGGTTTGTAAAAATGTTTTACCTCATCATCGCTTGCAATAGGAATTTTAGTATTGTTTATAAGTATAAATTTTGGTTTTGATGATTTTTATCAATTTTTTCTTTCGACGTTAGCGACTTTTTGGCTTTTACAAACTATTCTTGTTTGGTTCGCTAGGTGACTCTTTGGTAAATTAAAACCTAACCCTGAATTTATCTCCGGAAGTTTTATGAGAATTTATTATTTTCTTAAGTGAGTTGACTAACTATCATAAAAATTGATATAGCCTAGATATTTATTTCAACTTATCATTTTCAAGCTTAAGGTCTTGACATAATTTAACATCTTTCTCATTACTTCCATACCTTTTTCTAAACCAGATAGTCTATCTTTGTTAATTCTAGTACTTCATTTTCTAATTCTATTTTAGCTTGTTTTAAAGTTTTATTTTTAGCCATGACTTTTAGTCCTAATTTGCATAGTCTACTATATTCATTATCTAAGTCATTTTCGTCTAGTGATGATTGGTCATCACTAAAGTATTTGGTTTCGAAAAGTACCTCATTTGAAGCTTTAGCCATAAGACACTTTTCGTCATTTGTCTTCTCCTCTTCATCTTCGTCGCTATCACTCCAAGATCCTCTAACAAACGCTTTTTGATTTTGATATCTTGATAGTTTTGGACATTCTTCGACGAAATGATTTGGATCTCCACACTTAAAGCATTTTCTTTCTCCTTTTCCATTTTTGTCATCTTTATTTCTTTGAAATGATTTTCTCTCTTCATGTGGTTCTCTTACGAATCGTCCTCGTCTTTTGAAGAATTTCTTAAAGTCTCTAACGGCCATGGCGTATTTTTCATCTTCACTATCAGAGGTTGAGCTATCATCATCACTCGAATCCTTTCTAGCTTTCAAGGCAATAGATCTACTTTGTTTCTCTTTACTTTGACGTTTCGGAATCTTCTTAATTAACTTCTTCATAAACCTTCAAATTCCCCAATGATTCGTCAAGTGATAGAGTTGTTAGATTCTTTGGATTCTTCAATAGTCGTTGACTTTGGCGCGCCATTAGGATGTAGTGCCTAAGAAATTTCCTAACACAATTCTTTGCTCAAAAAACTTTCGCCAAGTGGCTTTTAGACAGTATAATAGTGTTAACTTTAGCAAAGGCATTATCTATTGATTCCTCTTTCGGAATCATGAATTGTTCATATTGTTGAACAAGAAGATCTATTTTGTTAGCTTTGACTTGATTATTACCTTGATGAGTGATTAACAAAGTATCCCAAATTTCTTTTGCGATTTGACACATAAAAATTCTTTCGTATTCTTTACGTGGCAAAGCATTATAAATTACCATTTTAACTTCATTATTTTTTGCAAGTTTCTTTTTAAGATCATCGTTTTGTTTATGAAAGGGTACAATTTCATCCTTTTTAGTTTCGGGATTATTTTGACTAGGAGGAAAATCACCATCGGTAATAATATGCCAAAGATCTAGATCTTTTGACTTCACATAAGTTTCGAATCTATTTTTCTAATAAATAAATCCATCACTTTCAAATAGTTGTGGTCTTTGCATAGATTTCCCTTCTAAATACTTTTCGGATTCCATAGATCGATTCAAGTTTTAAAATACAGTGTATTTTATAAAAGGTTAATTGCCTAAAAATGTATTATACTTGCCACTTTTTGTCATTGTATGTAGACAACTATTTTTTTTGCCATTGTGTCGCTCAACTTTTGAATTCGTGCTATTGTGTGTATTCTGCGACTATTTCTGCATGTAAAATGACCATTTTACCCTTCAAAATTTGAAAAAAGTGAGGGTAAAATGGTCACAAAATACACACAATAGCACGAATTTAAAAGTTGAACGACACAATGACAAAAAAAATAGTTGTCTACATACAATGACAAAAAGTGGCAAGTATAGTACATTTTTAAGCAATTAACCCTTTTTAAAAATCTTGTTTAACGTGGCTCTTGATACCAATTGTGGAAAACTAGAAGGGGGGTTGAATAGTTTCTCGCTTTTTGATTTAAGGTTTATGTTTGTTTGTAAATTTTAGATTCGAATTTTTGTGAATTTAATGCTTGCACAATATGAACAATACAAGTATATGAAATGATAAAGTAAGACAAAAGATAAGAGTAAGAACAATCAAACCACAATGCGAGGATTTATAGTGGTTCGGTAACGAAGCACCTCTTCGCCCTACTCCACTCCTCGAGCACCTAACTCGAGAGTTTTCTTCACTATGTCAACAAACTCCCTTATGGCGGAGAAAAACCGTACACAACGTTGCTTACACCGATTTACGACACAAAGCTAAATGTCGAGTTCTAATCTTAGCTAGAACCAATCTATCACAACACGACTTCACAACTTCACGACTTCTTCACAACTTCAAGACTTCTTCACAACTTTGTGACTTCACTTCACCACACTACTTATATCACAACTATCTAACACTACTTGGTAAGATCACCACGATCTAACTATACTTACAAAGATTGCCAAGATCTAGCTACTACACACAAATACAAGATATACAATTGATTTACAAATATGTGATATGGATGCAACAAGATTGCAATATACACTTGAGGTGTAATACTTCTTCACTTGATGATGAAAGTATTCTTCTCTTGCACTTGAGGAATTGAGCTTGGATCACTTGGAAACAAAGCTTTATGATTAAATGATCAAAGGATTTTAGTGAGATGTGTGGGCTTGAAATCGCCCCTCACCGTCCATGATAGCCACCAGGTTGCGCAAAAAGTGTGTGTTCACCAGACACTACAAACACTGTCCCCCCTCTCTGGGCGCTAACCGTCTATGGGCGGTCCCCTTAAATAGGTGGGCGGTCCACTTAAAATTAAGGGGGCCGCCCATGTATTTAAGGGGGCCGCCCTAGACTAGGGGCTCCCTAGTTTGTCTTTTGTGTAGGGGAATTTTCTGGAACTTGATTGTGGTAGTTTTATACACACATTAAAATAAAATACTATAATAATATTCCAAAGAGCAATTAAGAAAATTACCAAGTTACCCTTGATAAAATTCACTCTTAAAAATATATATATATTAAATATAATATATAATACGTAATTAAACGCTGGTAGAGATTGATCACACCGGGTCCCGTTTCCTCCTCCCCCAACGACTTTGTGTTAATTTAAACCGACCGTTTAAGCTCGGATTATGATTTGAATGAAAGCAAAGAAATTTTTATGATCTATAACTACCAAATAAGAGCAACAAGTAAAAATGAACAATTTAAAGCAATTAAGCACTAAAATAAGTAAACGGAAAACAAATAAAACGCGACAAATAAGCAAGTAAATCAAAATTAAATCCTAAAAATGCAAACTAAATTTCTAAACCTAAAATAAGACAAAAGAAAATTTTAGGACAAAGAAAAAAAAAATTTGATTATTTTTGAATTTTTTATGAATTAAAATCTATTTAAATCTAATTAAATTGGAAAAATTAGCAAATAAAGTCCTAAAAATTGGGAAAAATAACTTTTAAGCTTAGAAAATCTAAAATACTATAAAATCAAAGAAAACTATTTTTAACTATTTTAAAAATTAAATTCCTATTTTTAAACTTAAATTTAAAAGCTTAAAAATTAAAATTAAAATCTAAAAAGTGGTGAAAATGATTTTACTGAATGTAAACCTAAAGCTATTTTTTATAAAACTAAAAATTATTTTTTTGTATTTTTCTGAAACTTTTTTCTATTTTTTATTGATTTTTCAATTTTTAAACCTACGGAAAATCCTAGAAAATAATCTAATAAAGGGAAAATTCTCAAAAAATCAGGAAAAATACTACTAGCAACAAGGAATACGAGAAAAATAAAACTAATCACACAGCTAAACAAATAAGCTCCAAAATAAGCTGTATAAGCTACGGCTTATTAAATGTAAAGAAAATGAAAAAGGGTACTAGTATTAAACTTGGGGAAAGGTTACTGGATGAGCTAATGTAGCATGATGGTTAACACGTATGGTTATTGAGAGGGAGGTCGTGGGTTCGAGTGTGGTTAACCCCCTTTTTGCCCCTTTTTTTTATTTTTGCTTTTTATGAAAAACTGAATATTAGGACTTAAAAAGGACACAAAATTAAGCACTTTTAATGAAGAGAACACTAGCTGAAAACCACTAACAAGCTTTTAATCAGCTTATCAATAAGCTGTTGCAGAAAGGGGCCCTTTGCCTAAGGTTTCACTAAATCAGCTATAAACTACTCAAATGAAAAAGCAAAAGGTGTTCTGAAAAGCTTATGATTTGCTTAAGCTGATTATGAAAAGAACTTTGAACTAAAAACACTTAAAGATAATTGAAAATGATGATGAAAGTAGTAAACTCAGGAAACAAGGCAATAAGCTCAAAAACTATATAAGCTCAAATGCTCAAAAAGCAATTTCAGACCTTAAGCCTTTGCAAACTAGCTAAACTACTTGTGGACTATAAATCCAAATCATAAAATCAAACATTCTAAACTGAAAATCAAAATTTAGAAACTAATTCTTAACTGCAACTGTTTTTGTACTTTTGGTTTTTAGTGACGTTTAAGCTAAATTGTACTAAAGCAATTGAGATTTAAAATGAAAATTAAAGCCTATTCTATACTAAGCTATGACTAAGCTATAAGAAAATGGAGCTCTAAATCCTACAATTAAAAACTAAAAATTAAGCTAAAAAGTAACAGCAGGAACAGCTTAGTTCCTGTTGATGCAATTGACACAAGTGTAAAACCAATAGTGCAGGTAACCTTGAGGTTTAGTACTGCACTAAACTTACTCAAATTGAGTGCTAAAACATAATGCAAGCAAGATCTAAGCCTTGGAAGGCTTAGATTAAATTTTCTCAAGCTTAAAGGGAAGGTAAAAGTGCCCTTGTGTTAAATTACCAAAATTAAACCATAACTTTAGAAAATTTGAAAACTAAACTCTAAAAACTCTTAATCTATCAGTTTAAAATAATGACACAACTAACTCAAATGAATTGCACAAGAACACTTGACTTTTTAAAAGTCAAATTAGTTTTAAAACAAACACCCTTAACACCAACAGAATTGATTAAGCTTATAAACTAAAATTTTACTATAAAACTAGATTAACCAGATAACTAGGGGTTTATAACAACTTATTTAAAACACAATTTAACAACTGTATTAACTAAATTTAAGATCTAAGCTAGGCTACTATATTTTTTGGCTTTTTATTTAGATTTAATATACAGATAAAAACACAAGATTTATAACCTAGCTAGCTAAAAACAGATAATCAATATATCTAATAAGCAATATATTAAGTAGAATTTAAGCACAAATAAGCTAACTACTTTAAGCAAATAAGCCAATCTAAGATTAATAAAGCAATAAGACAACTATTTAAGCTAGAATTTAAAAGCAAGGAAATTAAAAAGAAACTTACTAGAGCTTCAGCTTAATAGAAGCATAATGGCTCTTAGAGCTTTGCTACAAGCTCTCCTAGCTTATAAATAAGCTAGGAGTAAAGTCCTTGAGATCTCTTCCATTTTTAGATCTCCTTCCAAAAGCTTAAATCTACAAGTTAAGGTAAATAGAATTTTTAAGCTTTTTAATTGAGTTTATATAAGATTTAAGATCAATTGAGCTCAAATCATGATCTTAGAGACTCATGAGAGCTTGTAGTAGCTTATATAAGCTTATGAGAGCTTATTGACTATTATAAGACATTTTAGATCTTAAAAGATTAAAAGACAAGATTAAAACAAACTTGATTTGTATTAAGAGAAGCTGCTGATTACAATATGAAAAGAGAAATTACACTAGAAAAGCTTTTAAAAATAGAGAATTACAATAAGCAATAAAAACTACAATAAGCTACTAAAAATTACTACCCCGTGAATTGTTGAAAATAGGGGCCCTTTTATTAGGTAACACAAGGTAAATCCTTCTACCCCCCTAGGCCTCTAATCTGTTAGACGGCCTATCAACATCACATCCCTTGACATTCAATATTAATCAATCATTGATTTCCCCTTCTTGTTGTCCATAGCGTTGGAATCACAAATGAGCTCATACAGGATTGCCAAGCACCACTAATCAGCGTGGCAATCCGTTTGAGACTCAATTGTGTTTGTTTACTGAGTGTGTTTAGTGCAAAACCCACGTCCCTTTGTGCTTTCTCCTCGTCATACGTGGCTTGAGCTTGAGAGAGTAGGCTAATGAAGGTCCCTTTGATTTGACTGATCAATCCTTGCCATCTTGTTAACGAGCTCTTGAATTGTCCTTTTTTACCCTTGATTGAGACTTGCCCCTTGTTTTACCTTGGGTAAAAAGATGAGGTACGATGGGTGAATAGTGCCCACGATTTCTTTCAACCTCCCTCGCTTGTTTTAACTATCACAAGGGTAAATTCATTTTAAAACTTTTAAATAATGTACAACAATCAGTCCCCTGTGGTTTTTTGAATAATAAGAAGCAAGATATCCCAAGTGTAATATAACTTTTGTTTTTGGTAGGAATGGCCCTTGTACTTTGATAAAATGGACTGGGCTTTTTTTGGGATTGGGCTTTATTTTTTTTGGGCTTGGGAATAGTTTTTTTGGTTATTGGTATCCGGTAGGGTTATTTAAGGGTTTATGAGGCACAATGAAGAGTCTAGAGGGACCAATTGCGAGTTTTTTCTGAAACTTGTGAGGACTAAAGTGGATTAATTTTGGGTGTTGTCTTTTATAAGTTGACCACTTAATTTTGACTTTCCCTTGACTGTTTTTACTGAGGGTTGACTTTTCTTTTGCTTTGCTTTTGGCTTTCCGGCTTTTTGTGCACGTCTTTTTTTCCGTTCCTTGTTCCGTCGGCTTTGCCGCCCGTTTTTTTGAATTGTTTTCTTGTGTATTTTTGATATATCCGTACCTGCACAACAAAACACAAATACAAGCATATTTTTGCCATTTTGAGTCTGTTTTGGGTTTAATTGGGTTTCTTTTTAATCAATAAACCGATATGTGTAGTTTTTCTCATAATCAAAAATCTCCAAACTCAAAAGTTATGTGTCCTCACGCAATATCACATGCCTTATAACCAAATACTTAAGAAATTTCCCAAACTAATCCTTTAAGAAGTAGTAAAGTCTTTGTGGGAAAATTTCTAAGTCACAAGTTATAAAACACACGATTTCCCATTTTCAAAACTTTTTTCTTTCTTTTTATGGTTTTTCTTGATAATAAACTACCTAACTACAACTTATTTATATACAAAAGACATAATGTATTGTTTTCATTACCTTTTGGGTAACTTTGAGGATCATAGAACAAAAAGCATAATTAAGTGTTTAAAAGATAACTTCATCATCCTCGATTTTTCACTTTTCCCATGCTAAGCTTAAAAATAAGATCACTACTAATTATAAGCTAAGATGCTAAGACTACTTATAATTATAACTTGTAAATTTCTCTTCCCGACATAAATCATAATATTAAGAGTATGTGTGGTTACAAATTAATTTAAACCATTAAATCCCACAAAATATTTTTAGAATTAGTTGAATATCTGACCAAAGGCTTTATACATGGGCCTTTTGGGGCTAATATTAATCACTTAGCAAGATCCACAAACTCAAAAGCAAACAAAAACCACCTCCTTAGCTAAGACATCGTTGGTTCCACATTGTCCCATTAATGACTTTCCCTCTTCTCTTTTTCTCTTTTCTTCTCATAGCATCCCACCCGTCAATCGGTGTAAGTTCTCAAGGCTTTGACACCCATCCGAAGAAATACAATCGAAACGCAATGAACTTACCAATGGAAAAAGCCTGTAAGACTCTTGTTTTTGCAAAACCTTAGTTCAAAGGATACCTTGGTTTTAGAAAGGAAAGACTTTTTAAAACTAAATTTATTTTCTTCTATCTAACTTTGCAACATTTATTATTTTCTCCCTATTTACCCAATTATTAGGCTAGGAAACGTAATCAACTTTTTCTTTCGAATGACACATCGGGTCATGCATCCAGACCAAAGAGCTCGTGTATCTTTTATTCATGATAACCAACACCAAAATATGCATACCTCCACCTTCTTGTCGATGGTCCACATCGGTGAGCGAACCGACCAAATGCCCATGTACTTTATTACGATGGAGTTTGTATATTAGATATTAACACTAAGGATTTATAACTTACATCCTTTTTATTCACCAACTACATTTTTATAGATTTTTTTATATAACCAATTAATTAATTTAACACATAATTTTTGCAAATAGAAAAAATTTCCGTTTTTAAGGAAAACCAAAGTGATAAAACTTGAAACTAAAATTTTTCTTATTTACCAAACATGTTTGAACACCACTTCATCATTCCGATAAAGCTTATTTTTTTCTCTGAATAACATGTTTGATTAGTACTTTTTAAGAAGTAAAGAACAAATCATGCGTACTAAATTATTGTAAAGAAAAAAAAACAAAAAATATAAAGAGAACCACTCCACGTATATAAAAAATTATATGCCCATAATTATAAAGTAAAACGTCCGGGGGGAAAGAAAAAAAAAAATAAAAATACCCACCAACTAGGAGTGTTTTTAAATTAAAATATGCCTTGGCTTGTATATTAATTTTAAAAAAGCCAATAAAAGTACACCCTATCACACTTAATTTTATTTTAATAACTAATTTATAACAAAAAACCCTAACTCAACAAACCCCTTAAACTTTAAAATCCAAAACAATAACAACAACAACCCTCCCACTCCCAGTCCCCCACTGCTAAATGAAAGAAACTCAACCACCCTCAAATCAACCCTACAACACTAAAACTATGCAATATAACATCTCTAATAAAGACATTCGCACAATACTATAGCCTATAAAAAAACCAACTCGGCAATAATAAAAATCTACATAAGATAAGGACAATTTACTATACTAATGATTTCACGTCTAGCAAGAAATTTTAAAGTCTACATGCGACAAGCACCACCAACATCATAAATTGTAAATGGAGAAAGCTTAGAACTCTACACGTACGATCGGGTCAAAAATTACTTCTTATTATTACCAACGGAAAACCTTACAATCGTGACTTTAACACATTATTAACAATAATAATTATATTTTTTTTTAACTAAGAGAACTTAAAATTTACCAATTTATTTTTTTGCTATTTTTGTGGGAAAACGGGTACGTGAGAACAAAACAATAAGCAGGTAACATCAAATCGATAGATTCCCTCCCCAAACTAAAACGAAACATTGTCCTCAATGTTTAAAGGCGGGTCTCTACGTAAATCTAAGCCGTTTATGAATTATGCAAAGATAAACGTGAATCGATAAGATGAAAGGATATTGGATTTCCCCAAACTAATTTCACACAAAGGATGAGAAGCTCGAGTGAAACGGGATACAACACCGGACACGAGAGGCTTCAGAAATTGTTGGGTTGATCCTACAAAAATCACAACAAGCAACAAACAACAAACAACGAGAAATCGGAAGAGGATAGCCTCTTCACACATCACAACACATTAGATAGAAAATAGAAAGAAAATAGAAAGGATAAGCATGGGGTGAACTCCCACGAAGCGGCTTGTTTTTGGTCACCGAGTCACAAGCTCGACTCGATCCCTGAATTTAGTTGTCCTTAGGGAGAGTATGGAGATCTGGGACTACCTTGGGTGGTATGTCCCCTCCGAAGTAATGTTTCACACGGTGACCATTTACTTTGAAATTCGGGCCATCGGGTTGAGATAATTCCACTGTTCCGTAAGGAAAAACTTGAGCAATAGTGAAAGGTCCTGACCAACGAGTTTTAAGCTTTCCGGAGAATATCTTTAACCGGGAGTTGAAGAGTAAAACTTGATCACCAACATTGAAGATTCGATTCTTGATCTTTGAGTCGTGAAGCTTCTTCGTCTTCTCCTTGTAGATTAATGAATTCTCATAAGCTTGATCTCGAAGCTCGTTAAGTTCATTTAGTTGCAGCTTCCGATGATCACCCGCGGTTTTGAGATCGAAATTTACATGCTTAAGAGCCCAATACGCTTTGTGTTCCAATTCGACTGGTAAATGACAAGACTTTCCATAAACGAGCTGATAGGGTGTGCATCCGATTGGTGTTTTGAAAGCGGTTCGGAATGCCCACAAAGCATCGTCTAGCTTGTCAGACCAGGAGGCACGGTTTTCTCCTACCGTCCTTTCAAGAATACGCTTAAGACCACGATTTGACACTTCAACTTGACCACTCGTTTGAGGGTGGTAAGCGGTAGCTAAACGATGTGTGACTCCATATTTAGACATCACTTTGGCAAATTGATCATTACAAAAGTGGGTCCCACGATCGCTAATTATAGCTCTCGGTGTTCCAAATCGGGCAAAAAGAGACTTTAAAAATTTCACAACTACACGAGCATCGTTTGTGGGGAGCGCCTTTGCTTCAACCCATTTCGAAAGATAGTCGACTGCTACAAGGATATACTTATTCCCTTTGGATGACGGAAAAGGTCCCATAAAATCAATACCCCATATGTCGAAGATTTCACAAACTTGGATAGCGTTTTGAGGCATTTCATCACGTTGAGAAATTTTGCCTTGTCGTTGGCACGTATCACAAGATTTGATCATCGAATGAGCATCTCGATATATAGTGGGCCAAAAGAAACCGGCATCAAATACTTTTCGAGCGGTGAGATTGGCACTATGATGGCCCCCGGTGGGTCCTTCATGACAAGCCTTGAGGATTTCAAGAGCTTCGTGTCCAGATACACACCTACGAATGATTTGATCCGCACATATACGAAAGAGGTAGGGATCATCCCAGAAATAATGTTTTACATCTTTGAAAAATTTCCTCTTCTGTTGAGTTGACATTCCTTTTATGATAAAATTCCCCGCATGGTAGTTTGCAAAATCGGCAAACCATGGGGTACTTCCGTTTGATATAACTCCAAGAGTTTCTAAAGGAAAATGTTCGTTAATGTCTTTGTTTTCCAAAACATCTTTGTGAGGATTCTCGAGTCTTGACAAATGATCGGCGGCTAGATTTTCACTTCCTTTCTTGTCAAGAATGGTGATATCGAACTCTTGTAAAAGTAACACCCATCGAAGCAACCTTGGCTTGGCATCTTGTTTGTTCATGAGGTATTTCAAAGCAGAGTGGTCGGTATAAACAATGCTTTTAGATAAGACAAGATATGGCCGAAACTTTTCAAAAGCATACACTACGGCGAGCATCTCCTTCTCCGTTGTAGTGTAATGAATTTGAGCTTCGGTCATCGTCTTACTAGCATAATGAATTGGTTGAAAATGCTTCGTCTTACGTTGTCCAAGAACCGCACCAATCGCAAAATCGCTTGCATCACACATTAATTCGAAAGGTAGGTTCCAATCCGGGACAACTAAGATCGGAGCTTCGGTAAGCTTCTTCTTAAGGGTTTCGAAAGCATTGATACAATCTTGAGAAAATACAAACGGTGTGTCTTTTTCGAGAAGGTGAGTTATTGGTCTAGAAATCTTGGAAAAGTCTTAAATGAAACAACGGTAAAATCCCGCATGACCTAAAAAACTTCTAACTCCTTTGACGGTAGTCGGATGAGGGAGTTTAGCAATCACATCGACTTTTGCTCGGTCGACCTCAATTCCGGACTTAGATATCTTATGACCTAAAACAATACCTTCTTTACACATGAAATGACATTTTTCCCAATTAAGGACAAGATTTGTGTCTTCACATCTTTTTAACATTCGTTCAAGATTAGAAAGACATGAATCAAAACTATCACCAAAAACGGAAAAATCATCCATAAACACCTCCATTGTCTTTTCTATCATGTCGTGAAAAATCACCATCATACAACGTTGAAAGGTTCCAGGAGCATTACATAATCCAAATGGCATACGACGATAAGCAAAAGTACCGTATGGGCACGTAAAAGTTGTTTTCTCTTGATCATGAGGATCAATTAGAATCTGAAAATATCCTGAAAAACCATCTAAGAAACAATAGAATTCATTGCCAGCTAAACGTTCTAGCATTTGATCCATGAACGAGAGAGGAAAATGATCTTTACGAGTTGCTTTGTTAAGCTTCCTATAAACGATACATACTCTCCATCCGGTAACTAGACGTGTGGGAATTAATTCATTCTCTTCATTTGCAACGACGGTCATTCCTCCTTTTTTAGGAACACAATGGATTGGACTAACCCACGGGCTGTCGGAGATCGGGTATATCATTCTGGCATCAAGAAGTTTAATCACCTCCTTCTTAATGACTTCATGAATTTTCGGGTTCACCCGTCTTTGACTTTGCACCGATGGTTTACAATCGTCTCCTCAAATCTTATGAGTACAAAAACGAGGGTCGATACCCTTGATATCGGTTATTTTCCAAGCAATGGCATGTTTATGAGATTTAAGAACATTAATGAGAGCTTCTTTTTTATCGTTTTTTAAACCTTTTGCTATGATGACGGGTAACTTATCGTTTTCTTCCAAGAAAGCATATTCTAAGTGAGATGGTAAGTCTTTTAATTCCAATTCCGGAGGCTCTTCAATTGAAGATTTGGCCTCGGTAACTTCACTTTGCTTAAGGTCCATCGGAGGAAGTTGAAACGGGTCATCATTTAACAATTGTTCAAGCACATAAATGTCTTCCTCCGGATCACAATCATCATGATCACTTTCCAAAGAGATTGATTTGTCATAAAGAAAAGCATCGATTTCTTCCAAAGTAAATTCGGAAGTAAACGGCTCAGACGTCGAAGTGGGATTGCCACTTGAAAAATCATCACTAGGAAATCCTAATAATTCCGGAACATACTCCTCACAAATTTCATCAATGATGTCAATTCGGTTTACCGATTTGTCATTCGTAGAGGAATATTTCATGGTTTGGTCTAAATTGAAAGTGACGGCTTCGTTATCAACACGGAGGGTGATTTCTCCTTCATAAACGTCAATTAAGGTACGACCGGTTTTCAAAAATGACCTTCCAAGTATAAGAGGTACTCGGGGATCAGCTTCGAAATCGACAACTACGAAATCGGCGGGAAAGTGGAATTTTCCAACTTTAACGTAGACGTCTTCGGCTAAACCCTTAGGGTAAGTTATGGATCGGTCCGCTAACTCTAAAGTCATTCGAGTCGGTGAAAGTTCGGGCAAAGAAAGTTTTTTCCAAATCGAAAGGGGCATTAGATTTATGCTTGCACCAAGATCGGCCAAGGCGTAACATATCTCCATTCCCGGGAATTCACAAGGAATAAGAAATTTACCCGGATCTCCTAGCTTTTCGGGAAGCTTTTTAAGGAGCATTGCCGAGCAATTCTCGTTCAATGGAATTTTCACTAATTCGAGCAACTTTTCTTTATTCATTAACAAATCCCTAATCGTAGGAGCAAATCTCGGCATTAAAAACAAAGCATCCGCAAAACTTATATCAAAACGCAAATCTTGAAACATTTGAAAAATCTTTTCTTTTTGGTATGAAGCTTTTTCTCTATTCTTTTGATTGTCTCGTCTTGAAGGGTAAGGAATATTTGCCTTAGGTACCGTCTTCGGAATCTCGGGTTCCAGTGTCAGAGTTGATTTTGGTAAAGTCTTCAGAATCTTGGGTTCTGGAATTGGTTTAGGGATAACCGGAGGTGGGATTTGAGCGGTACTTCCTTGGAAATTATTTTGCTCCTCATCCGTTATTTCCTCGGTCTCTCGTTCCACTACCTTTTTCGGGAAAGGTTTAGTTGGATTCGAGGGTCCCTCGTAAGCTACACCACTTCGGGTAGTGATTGCTTTCATCTCGCCCTTCGGGTTAGGAATCGTATTACTCGAAAGAGTACCCGAAGGTGAGGCTTGGGCTTGAAAGAAACTACTTAACATGTTTTGAAGATTATTTTGCAACGTGTTTTGAAAAGCATTATTTTGACTCATCAAAGCGGTTTGTTGATTCTTGATGGTATTTTGAATCTCGTTATTTTATTTTACTGTCTTGATAGTATTGTAACTGTTTGCTTATTTAGTTAGCTGATAAGTGCTTATTTCCTATTAGAAATTGTTTATTTGTGCATTTTCAAACTTATTTATCATCTGTTTTGAGAATTCAGTACTTAAAACTTCTTCAAAATCAGCTTAAAACTTGGTTTTAAAATATCTAAAGGGGTGTTTGGGTCAATGCTTAAAATGGGTCAAAATGGTCTTTGCAATAGGTTAATGTAACTAAGCCAGTTTTAACTAACTAACTTAAGTAATATTAATCTGTTTTAAAAGGTGTTAGAGTTTAAAAATTCATTTGTAAGGTATTCTATATCCTTAGTTTGAATGTGTGCTTATCAGGACCTTCATATCAGCTTAATTTATAAAATTGTGATCAAGGTGCTTATCTCAGTGTTTTTGGTATCCTTTTAGTGTTATAATTCAGTGGTGTAAGAGTAAGTTCAAGTTTGCATTACCCTTTTGAGTTTTACCCAATCTGTCAAAGTTTTCTTAACTTCTAAAAAATGTCCATTTTTATGATAAGTTATCAGATAGTAAAGTAGTGTCTTAGCTCTTAGTTTTTTGTACACAAGTTCATTAGGAGCTTGTGTTATCTTGTTTTAACTTATTTTAAGATTTCAGGCTTATTAGCCAGCTTATTGCTAAGCTGACTTGTGTACCTTTAGAAACTGCCAAAATATCCCCTGGTGCTAGCAGTCTTTTTGACACCTCCTTATTTTGCTTATTTGATTAGTGACCTTAGTCTTTTCAAGCATTTATGAGGAGCCCACAAGCTGTTCTATAAGCCTTTAAGCTTAAGTCATCTTCTAGGTAACTTATTTTTAAGCTCAAAAAGTTATCCCAAGCCCATTTGTATGCATTTTTGTGACTTAAGTGCTTATGGTTTATCCTGGCTTATTGGTTTGCAGTTCTTGGCTTATTCATGTTTGAACTAGCTTATTAGGTTAGCTTAGTTCCCTTTTAACTTATTTTCTTTTAGTTTAGTGCTTATTCGAGCTTAATTGCTTCCTAGCTTAAATTTCTAAGTAATAAAGCTTTTTTTTTACTTCTGTCTATTCTAGCTATTTGTAGTATTTAATCCTTGCTTATTTATGTCTGTTTTTGCTTATTAGGTGTAGTCTAGCTTCTGTTTTTGCTTATTTGTGTTTGTCACTTGCTTATTTGTGTAAAAATCCCAAACAATCAAGCCATTTGAGCCTTAAAGTGCTTAATAAGCATTCTGTCTGTTTACTTTTGCCTTTTTGCAGCTTATTGGTTGGTTTTAATTTTTTTTTTATATATATTGCTTATTTTAGTGTGCTTATTAAGTTTAAAAAAAAATGTTTTTACAAAAAGAGAGAGGCTGAGGTTCGAACCCCAGACCTCTCCCTTCCCAAGCACCTCAAGCACACACTCAATAACCAGTCGCCCTTGGGTCTTTTCTGGTTAGAGTGTGCTTTATTTAATCTATATGCTTGTTTTTTTTATTTTTTCCATTTTAGTCATAAGCCCTTTTTAGCTTATTCTGGGCTTATTTACACGCCAAGTTTTTCCCTTCTTATTTTTCCTGCATTAAGCTTATCTTAAGCTATTTTCTTGCATTTTTTGAGAATTTTTCATAAACGTTTAATATTTTTAATCATTTATTTTCTTTAAAACCGTTTTTTAATTATAATAAATTAAATAAAAATCAAAAAAATATTTTTCTTTTTTAGAAAATTTTCTTTTATCAGTTTTCACGTAGGAAAAATAGAAAATCTTTCGTAGGGTCGTTTTTGCAAAATCTTACTTTTTAAAGAACGGGATTTAGCCCCGTTTTTGTTTTTTTTCATTTTAAAGCTCGTTTTAACTCCGTTTTCAGTCTAGTCTTTTTCATTCTTCATTTTTAGTCACCTAGAGTAGATTAGAAGTAAAAATTTCTTTGTAGGGTTAAATTTTTAAGATTTTAGGTTTTTGACCCCTTGTTCGGGATTCCTACTCTCGTTTTTCAGTTTAATTTCATAATTTTTAGGTTTTTCTTAATCGTTTTTGCTTATTATTGACTAATTTAGCTTTTTAAACTCCCAAATCATTAATCTCATTCAAACTCCAATTTTCCGACTGTATCGATTTTCAAGCACAGCCTCGTTGGGGATAAACGACCCGGGAATATTCTATACTACTTCTCGGTTTCATTGATTATTTTTTAGATTATACTTATTATATATATTTTATTATATATTATATATATAAAAGGTCTAGTTTAAATATTATTGATCAACGTTCTTATCATATTTCACAGGACTGTAAGCCACAAAACATAGAAAACAAGAACAAACAAATCAAAACATAGAAATTTTAGTCAATCTATGTTATGTCGTATAGATAACAAACAAATGCCCTAACTATATCAAACAGATGCCCTAATTGTATCAACCATATGCCCTTTCATTAATTAAACAGATGCCCTAATTGTATCAACCATATACCCGGACTATAACAAACAAATTCCATTACACTAATCAAACATATGCATTAACTATACCAAACCATATTGCATTATATAGAAGCATTCATTAATAAATTTCTTATTTGATTGATCACTAGGCATTAAAAATCATTACTGAAACCACTATCTATTCCAGAAATTTCTTAGCAGATGCATGTTAATCGCTGACATGGCTAATCGGTTTATTAGACGGTTTATCAAATTTTATCTAAGTGATATGTGAGATCCTGTCAACCATTCTGACTTTTAACGTGTTGAAATTGCAGTCTTTGAATAACGCAAGGAAAGTTCTTTCAAGTCTTATGACATGTAACTAACACATGTTTCTTACAACTTATATTTCATTCTTCAAAATCATAAAAATGCTGAGATTTAATAACAAGATGTATTATATATCGTTGTTGAATGAACATATGTTATTCATCCAGCTAGCAAATACAAAATATTTAGCGGGGAAACAACATCATTATCTTTTCTAGGTTCTGTTAAGTATGCACATACAATGTCAACTTTAGAAACCACTTCGGTTTCATTAAAAGACAGAAAAGTGGTCCGTGATTCTAAGTCACTGCGCGTTGAAGATGTTAATATCTTGCATGATTGCTCAATGACTCATTCAGCGGCCAAGCTAACCCATCTGAGTCAGGGACACTTTTGGGGCCCCCTCACTAATAAGGTGTGATTTACTTATCTTCAGCTGCTGTGTTTGATCGATATTAGTTTTCTTTGTATTTATAATCTAAGCCATAAATGCTGTCATTTTATGTGGGCACTTTCAGATTTTTTATTTAATTACAAATTAACATACGTTTGAGGTACTTCTTTAGTGCATCCGTTTGTATATTTTAGTGCATCCGTTTGATTCAAATATTAATAAATGATGTCTTAAAGTTGCACTATATTTCAGAGTCATTCGCGGGATAATAGAGATCGATGAGAGCATTAGGAAATCAACTTTCGTTAAACATTTTGACTTAACCGATATCCTATCTCTACACGCTAAATGCAGAGAGTTGGTTGAACATCTAGTAATTCGTGAATATCACAACTCGTATTTCTAGTTATTCACATACGAGATTATGATAAGGCTGTATTTTTACGTTTTATTTAGGTTACATGAAATGAGAACAATAATCCTAAAGTTATGAAAGTGCTTCAAGATGTTCTTGAGATCGTCACAAATGATATGATGAGAAACGGATCAAGGTTTGCACATCGTTTTACTTTCGCTTGATTCATCAGTTTCTAGAATCTTGTTATGGAGTTTATTTGGTTAACATACAGAACAATGGACTCGGTCAATGCATACCAACAAACGGAAGGATCATACTTTGATGACGTGGAACACTGAACCTGACCCGCAACTATCTGCGTCAAGACATTCTGTACATTTCCCATTGCCAGATAGCGATCTCTTAAGGAAAATGTTTTGTTTTTTAATGCCTCTAGAACACTTAAACATATACTAAAACTTAGATACTTTACAGGAAGACTAACACGGCACTTGGTTTCATAGATAAAGTGATTTCTTTTGCTCCTTACTGTCAATGATGCCTTGACTGTATCAAACAGATGCCCTAACTGTATCAAACAGATGCACTAATCAAACACACAAACAGATGCTCTTTTCATGAATTTTTTTCATGATACCCTGATGCCCTAATAAAGTCTTAAACTGATGCCCTAATTCAGTATTGAAAGAGATGCCTTAAACAGACAAACTGATTCCCTGGTAGACAAACATATACACTAATGCCCTAATTTGTTCATCGATGCACTAAACATACAAACAGATGACTAAGTATTTCCAACGATGCACAAAACATACAAACGACTGTCCTACTATGACCAACGATGCACTACACCTACAAACTGATACACTAAACATATACACTGATTCGTTTACACATTGATGTCCTAAATGTCAAATAATTTGAAAATATGCTAAATAATCAGTGATTAAAAACTATTTATCTTAAACCTCTAAAATCATAACAGAATCCCTAATTTTACACAAATTCACGATAATACTAATTATGATATAATTTAACCAATAATTCACAAAATAACATAAAAATTTTAGTCAATCTATGTTATGTCGTATAGATAAAAAAAACAGATAAAACAAGAAAGAAATAAGCTTATAACTGAGCTGAATGAAATTGTAATATAACCTGAAGATTCATTTGAGTGAATCTGTGTGATTTGAATAACGCGGCGATTCCACTGATGCCTTAATTTGTTTGAGTTAATATGCGTTTGAGTATAAGTGTTTTTGATCGGTTTGTTTAATCGAAACTTTTCATTTGAGTTAATATGTGTGTTTTTTGTTCACTGTTGATCGGTTGTGTTTGTGAGAATGAGGGAAGAGTGACGTTACCCCTTATTTGTTTGTGTTTGTTTTGAATAAACCCTGAAGTTTGAAACAGTGGCAAAATCTACCCTGTATTTTTGTTTTCTAGGTTTTCTCTCAATATAAGGTTTTCTCTAGAACCCATCCATATATATATATATATATATATATATATATATATATATATATATATATATATATATTTAAAAAAACCAATTTTCAAAACGCACCTTGAACTTTAACCTATTTACAATTTTTTTTATATAACAAACTTTATTCATCAAATATGGAGGGCATATTTATCGATTCATTCTGAAAAAAAAAATATCACTGAAAAGCTCTTCGAATTGCGTCCGAAACACGCCCAATATTACAATGATTCTGACATGCGTACGATTTTAGACGTTACAAACCCGACTTTGAACCTTAACCTATCAACGAATTTTTTATATAACAAACTTTATTTATCAAAATTGGAGCGCGTTTCTATCAATTTATTCCAGAAAAAAAATATCACTGAGAAGATCGTCGAACTACGATTTTATAAAAAAATGTTGAAGTTTAACATACATATATTCAAAATATTTACGGAAATTGTCTTTGAGTTTATCGGTTCGTTGCAAATTCACAAAACACTGTTCAAATACAATATTCTAAAATTAAACAATAGATAAAAGTTTCGCTGATGTGTAAACGTGTCTACTAATCTTTAACACAACTAGATTTGAATTTGTCGTATATGCACGTGTATTTTCTCTCATTAGAGATTCTTGATTTCATGTGCATTTGACTTCATCCATATGCCCTTACATATGTACTCAAGTTATTTTATGTACACTTGTATCTACTGCATGCACTTCTGTCTTTACTTTTTATGATATCTTCTCGCTAGATAGTATGTACAAAACACATGTGCACTCTTTGTATCGCTCATCATACTTGTACCTGTAACCACAACCAATTAATAAAATAAATAGGATAATTGCATATATACCCATTAAAATGAATTATTTAATCATAACAACTAACAAAATACATATGCAATAATCATTTTCTATATCAAATAATGCAAATGAATTTAATTATAACAAGGAGTGTCGTATAGCACAACACATATGCAAAACTTTCTTTCTTATATTGTATTTTCTTTAATGCATAATACATATAATTTTGTAACATAAATAATATACTTTCTATTCACTTGGTGCTTTAACACATTCACGTATGTATGGATAATGCTAACTATTTCAAAAATTGATGAATGTTGGACTCTTATGCCATTTACGTTTTATTCAAGCCTAGTTTTATAGTTTTGATATTTTAATAAACTTTCAATAAAATCCAAAACAAGGTAGGTTCTAATGATTACTTAACCAATTTTAAAATGAATATAAAAATATTTGCAACGTGTAAGGATGTATACATACCGGCAGCATGGACAAAAACCATAAATCAAGTGCATACTAATCTTCAACAATGATAACGAATGACAGCGGGACAAAAAAAAATTGCAATACTTTTGTAGTCTTGACAACTCAAATTGTAAAAACCGGTTTTATAGAACAGATCAAATAACAAAAAAATATTTCAAATATATATAACTATTTGAACGCAAAACAAAAATTCGAAAAAAAAGAATAAAACCAAAACGATTCAAACATAGAAAAAATCAAACCTCGTCAATCATCATGGATCATCAACTTTGTTGTTCTGATTTGAAACTCACTCATAGATGTCGATTTCAGAAAGAGTTTGCATTCTACCTCAAAATCAATCATATTCATAAACTATTCTCATCTTTTGTTACTACATTACATGGGAATCATCTCCATCTTCAAAGATACGGAGCAACTAGGTTAGATAAAGATGGGAGAGAAAAATGGATCGACGGTTTTGTTTTTGTTTGTAGAAAGAGAAAACAATTAGGTTTAATAACTGGTTGTAATTATTTTTAAATTGTTAAATAGTTAAGTTACATAATTGCCCTTGGGTAAAAGAATTTAATTAAATCAATAGATGTGGTGACTCATCAAAATGATTGGTTAAAAATGATTCTCGCGGTTCTGTACATTCATTTGGTTATGAAAAGAACCTCACACTATATATATATAGAGGAAGGTTAAAATAAAAAGACAAATATTCGTGAGAAAGATAAAAAGAAAAAACTTTTTTTTAAAAAAGTTCTCGAAAAATTCAAAAAAAATTCCATTAAATCAGGTATGTTGGTGCATAAAACTTTTGTAAAAGAAGTTTTTCTAATTTTGAGTTTTTATACGTTTTTTTAATGCGCAAAAAAAGAAATTTTGATGCACAAAAAAATTTTGATGCAAAAAATTTTCGACTTGTTATAGTTTGATGCGCAATAAAATTTTGATGCAAAAAGTCAAAAGAAGTTGGGTACAAAAACGAATTTTTGATGCACAAAAAACCGATTTAATGCACAAACGTTTTTTTTAATAAAAATTTTTCGGCAAAACTATTCACTTTTAGAAAAACTTCCTTTACAACTTTTTCATGCACCAACATACACGATCTTGTGAAATTTTTTCAGAATTTTTTGAGAAATTTAAAAAAAAAAATCTTTTTATTATTCTCACGAATATTAAAACTTTTTATTTGATCTTTATATATATATATATATATATATATATCTTATTATTATATATATTAGATATATATATTCTATATATATTTATATAATATATTTATATATTATAGGATAATGATCAAATTAAAAGACAATTATTGTGCAGAAGATAAAAGATTTATTTTTTAAAAGTTCTCAAAAAATTCTGAAAAAATTCCACAAGATCGTGTATGTTGGTGCATGACAAAAAGTTTGTAAAAGAAGTTTTTTCTAAAAAGTGGATAGTTTTGACGAAAAAACTTTTATTAAAAAATCGTTTTGTGCATTAAATCTGTTTTTTATGCATCAAAAATTCGTTTTTGTACCCAACTTCTTTTGACTTTTTGCATCAAAATTTTATTGCGCATCAAACTATAGCAAGTCGAAAAATTTGTGCATCAAATTTTTTTTTTGCGCATTAAAAAAACGTATAAAAACTCAAAATTAGAAAAACTTCTTTTACAAAAGTTTTATGCACCAACATACCTGATTTAATAGAATTTTTTTGGAATTTTTCGAGACCAATGAACATGTCTTTTCTTTAAGCAAAGGACCGAATAAAGAGTCTTTGGACATATTTTTACAAATCGCATCTCGATGTGTGGCAGAAACTCGAGCGCAACGTCCAACAATAGAAGTTGTCATCAAAGAACTCAAAAAAGCGCTAACTTGTCAGGTAAGTGACAATGAATATTTTAGATGCATGTAGTTTCGGTTTATTTTTTTCTTATCAAATCACCTTACTGACCCATGATTCACAGGAGAACCATAAGGACAACCTTAAACTGTCACTTGAAGACCTAAAGTTAGCCACGCAAGACTTCAGTCAACACAATATCATTGGACATGGAGATTTTGGGTATATTTACAAAGGAGAAGTTACTCATGCTCATGTACATAAAATTATTGCTGCAAAAAGGTTGGATAAGGAGACTGAGAAAGGAGAATCTGAATTTGCAACAGAATTGGAAATCCTTACGGAGTATAAACATGAAAATGTTATTGGTCTTGTAGGCTACTGCGATGAAGAGGATGAGAAAATAATTGTTTATCAGTATGCGTCCAGAGGATGTCTTTATAAGTACTTGAGCGATGTTAGTCTTACGTGGGTGATGCGGCTTAAAATATGCATCCATATTGCAAGTGGGTTGGAGTTCCTTCATGGTGTTGGATTATGTGAGTTGGACTAGCTCGATCACGACTAGAAGTGTGTGAGCCTATTGGGGGCACACACGATAAAACATTTAGAGTACGTAAAATACTTCACGTGACGTTTCTTAAGTAAACCATTTGGACAATATATCGACTAGACAAGGACCTTGTGATGTCCTTATGAGGCCGGTCACAATGGAAGGTTCTAGGTGAGGTCTAGATTCGATGTATGAAGGGATAAGAGAAGAGAATTTAGATAAGGCTTCATTGTGTTGTGATAAGACTAACAAACTTGAAGAGTTTTATACTTATCATAAGAGACTTGAAGGCTTATATAAAGCCATTTCCCTGGCTCCTTTTTTTGACGTGTGAAAAGATCCAACAAAGAAAAAAAAAAGGTTCTCCCCTTTCCCTTTCATTAAATTCAGCCGAATATATAAGCATCCAACTTAGTGTGATTCGATCCCGCTGCGGTTCCAGGAGGTTGGAAGGTTTTGGTTTACTAGTTCTTAAGGCGTAAGAACAAGTAGAAACAACCTAGGTTTTATTTGTTTGGTTTTTGGTTCACTCTTGGCATTTTCAGTTTGAACCGAATATCATATAAATCCTAGTTGTCCATTCTGAATTTCGGTGATTAATACAAGAGGTGTATTTGGTACTCTATTCAGAGGTGTTTGGTATACAATTGTTATTTGGGTATACGTGAAGTTTGGACTAGCATCCGGGCGTGCTCGTTTACGTGTTTGTGTGAGCACTCGTAGAGGTGACAATTTAGTCACTAGTTTCATACACTTGGTTTCTTTGATTTGCTGGTGACTACGAGGGTATGTTCCTATTTAATTTACATGTCCCTTAAATGTGTTTTATATGTATGTTGATTATTTGTACTAGACTAGATCTATCCGCTGCGTACTCGTAAGAGTTAATTGGTTAACTTGATTGTTAAATTACAACAGTGGCATCACGAGCCAATTAGTTTAGTATTTATGAATTACATACGATGACTAGATATATCCGCTGCGTACTCGTAAGAGTTAATTGGTTAACTTGATGGGTTGGAGTTCCTTCATGGAACTGTTTCAAGTCCAGAAATGGTGATACATAGGGACATCAACAGCAACAATATTCTACTATTTGATGATTGGATAGCAAAGATTAGTGATTTTGGGCTTTCCTTGGTATGTCCAAAAAATCAGATTGCAGACTTTGTCATTGACAATGTTACAGGCACAATCGGCTACCATGACCCACTACACTCGAAAACAGGCCTCTTAACTAAAGAATCTGATATCTTCTCACTCGGTGCAGTTTTATTTGACATAATGTGTGGGAAAATATCGTCTGTAAAACTTGACGATGAGTATCTTTACTTAAACCTTTTTGGCTAAAAGCCGCTATCAAGTAGGAAGACTTGATGAGTTGGTGTTTGAGGGTATAAAAGAACAAATTGTGCCATAGTCTTTTGCTATATTTTCAAGGATTGCGTATCAATCCTTAGATCACAGAAGAGAAAGACGGCCAATGTCACGTGAAGTAGGGTTGGGTTGATTGCCAAAACCATATTATTACACCGAAAAATCAAATCTTTGAATAAACATGATTTATGATGCAAACATTAAAAGTACTATAAGCAACTTTCAAACCAATTGACGTTCCCGATAAGCTATAATTTTTTTATCTACTCGTTATAATTGTAAGCCAAATCGACCCATTCGTTAGTGTATGGGTCTAAGATCGTGACCTAGCATGTGCGGAAGGTTGAGGCTAGTTCTATGATACTTTGTGCATTTAAATAATTTCAAAAAGCTGCACTTGTAGATGTTGCAAAATGGACGGGCGTCGGGTAAAAAATTGAATGGATCGGGTGGTTGACCCAAAACACTTTCTGTCCAAAAAAAGTTTGTTCAAAGGACCCCCACCCTCCGCACACACGGGACTCTACTTATTCATAAGAAACGAATCATAATTTCTATGCCTAGTATGGTACTGAACCACACATTGTTGCACTCAATATAGCCTATTTGGTTTTCATAATATATCATTTACATTTGTTCGTTGATGATTCTGCAGGTTGAGATTCTTTTTACCTCGGAGGATGCACCAATCGATGAATTGTGAATGTGCCATATTTTGGAGATCATTTGATTCAAGGAGAGAAGAAAATGTGGATTGGCTATTTCCTTGCAGAAGATTTAAAATGTGAACTTCTCGACTGAAGCTGGTTCTTTTTTTGATCACCCCACTCTTTGCAGACATTGAAATGATGTTATTGCTGATTAACCGGGTCGTGCTCTTGCAGCTGTGACTTGTGCTTCAGGTAGTCTCTTGACAAAAAAAAAATTATATTATACATGGTAATTTTGACCCGTCGACTTATGGATGGATCGATTCAAGTTAGGTTATATCTATATTGGGCAAATCTGATTGATTAAAAAAGTTGGGTCAAAAACTGGCAGAAAGTCTCAGACCGTAGCTTTAATGCATCAAACTTCATAAAATATTTTATTAATAAAATTGGGATTATTGATGTACAAATACAGTTTTCTTAATCATAGTCACACTAATTATCTATAAAATTCTAGAAGTCTTCACAAAAAAATGTTTCGGGTTGACCCGTATGAAGCCTGTTCCAGCCGTAACCCATTACACAACCTGCACATTTTTTCACCTCTATAGTGTACCATATTTTACGCCGATCTTCTAAACCTAGGAGTGAACATGCTTCTGGTAAGATTTTTTCTATCTAAAGATGGAGTTGTTCGATATGTTACAGCAAAGAAAAAAAGATATGTTACAGCTCTTTTTTGTATGAAATTGCATTTGATCTCGTCAGAGTAATAATGGAATCCATTAGCTTAGAATATTCAGGTGTACTTCAAATACTTCTACACACAGGGTTCATAGCAGTATCGTTCATATAACTAGTTTGTCTTTACCATGGAGCGATAGTGAACATCTGATTTATACAAATTACCTTATAACAACTAGTATAACAACTAGTGTTACTTGAATTGTCGAATTGTGGATCGACGTTTCTTATAACTAATTATGTATCCTCGGTTACAAATTTCATCAATTCTATATATGATGCCATATGTAATTAAAGAGACAAGTGCCCCATGTTGCGATAGATCATGTTGTCAAGAGACTTATATGTGGATGATTCTAAGGAGAGACTTCGAGAGGAAAAATTACAAGAAAAAGATCAACTGAACAAAGGATTTCGGATTATTGGATAAAATAGATATTTTTTGTGTGTTGTTTCACATTAAGCATCTGCAAATGTAGTTTGTGAATTATGTTTTTTTGAAATATTTCATGGATGACATATGCAGTGACGAGTTTTGATACATCTTATATGAAGTGATGGATCCTCAATTGTTTTTAACTGATGATCTATGATCAATTATAAACAAAGTTTATTATACTTATAAAAAAA
>BQNB010040246.1:0-47535 GCA_026074375.1 Tanacetum coccineum
CTGAGACTATAAATTATTGATCGAGTCAAGATATTTGTAAAGGTTTGCGAGGTTGCCTGCATGAAAGACGACTTCCATTTGGCTCTAAAATTGTTCTTTCGACTTTGCTTTGATTAGCCGGTTATATGCTGCTATCTAGGTTAAAAGTTTAAAACACGTACATACCTTAAATCTATAGAAAGTTTTAGGCTTGTTATAGTTTTATCCATTCATACCTTAATGGTGTGAAACATGTAGCATAAGTGCAATAGTGCATAACAGTAACACATAGGTCATTAGTTTAATTTCTGCCCCATGTCCTTCATCATGAGTTCATGACATTAAGTGATTTACATTTCACATGTTGATTGTGAAACTCATCGGTTGGTGTGGAGCCATCAGCCGGCGATTTCCTAGTCTTTATTATCGGCTACCCAATTATAGTTGATCATCAGTTTATGCAGTTATATACTGCATCCAATTATACAAATGTTTTCTGTTAATGTGTTATATTAGTCCTTTTATTAAGAGACAACTAGAACTAATACATGATATTAATATGCATATATGCTTAATGTGAAGGATGAATTTTAGATTCATACTCAATTACTAGGCTAAGTGACTAATAGTCATGTACGCATTTTGTAAACAGTTGATACAAAATGATACAAGTCAGTACACAAAACTGACATAATAAAGACTCAAATGGTGTTTTACTTATTTTGTAATGATTGTTAGGTTATTATCTCATTGAACACTTTTTTAATGAACTTGTAACTTTGATCGTAAAATCAGCCGCCTCACGTTCTTAAACAAAGTAGCAAATTTCTTTGGAGCTGTCGTTGGACCAAAGTACGATGGCAAATATCTCCGATCAATAACAAGAGTGGTATTACGCAACCGAACTCTTAAACAGACAGTAACTGACGTTATTATACCAACTTTTGACATTAGACGCCTTCAGCCCATGATCTTCAGCACCGATGATGTAATCTCCTATCCAAGTCTTTTGCTCTTAGATCATTGTATGTTTTATACTATTAACTGTTTTAATTTGTTAATTTTTAGGCAAAGGAGTTTGTTTGGAAAAATGCCCGTCTATCAGATGTGTGCATAGGCACCTCGGCGGCTCCTACTTATTTTTCACCTCACTATTTTGTGACCAAAGACGCAGATGGAAGCATGCACAGATTCGATCTAATTGATGGCGGAGTTGCAGCAAATAATCCAGTAAGTGCAACTCTTTATGTTTCTTTGACCAAACTGCAAAGTTATACAAGTTACTTCACTCACTAATAAGTTAAGCAGTTTGGGTAAGCAGTCTCAAACTCTGACAAATGCTTATCTGATTCATTGAAACACAATCAGATAAGTCGTAAAAAAAGCAATATCAAACACATACCGAATTTGGTTATGCAAACTCTTTTACTATTTTGAACAAAGTATGAACGAAGCCTTGTCTAAATGGCAACTACAGACGCAAGTGGCAATCACACATATCATCAAAGAAACCTTGATTGGAAAACACAAGTTCTCGGATATTGAGTCCATTGACAGCAGAAAGATGCTAGTGCTTTCACTTGGTACGGGTATCCCCAAACGCTCCGAGAAATACAATGCTAAGACATCTTCCAAATGGGGTTTGCTCAATTGGGTGTTCGACAAGGGCTCATCTCCATTACTTGATATCTATAGTGATGCAAGCGCTGATATGGTTGATGTTCATGTCTCCACTCTCTTCCGATCCCTTAATGCCCAAAAAAATTATCTGCGCATTCAGGTAAAACATAAATAGTCAATAAAGTTAGGGGTACTAATTAGTTCACTTATGGGACTAATCATTTTGTGCTACTGGCAGGAAGATAATTTATTAGGTGACACGTCATCGGTTGATATTGCGACTGATGAGAACATGAGTGCTCTTGAGGACGTAGGAAAAAATCTGTTGAACGAGAAGGTGTCAAGAGTGGATTTAGAGACGGGCATGTTTCAAGAAGTTGATGGAGAAGGTACCAATGCTGAAGCTTTGACACGTTTTGCTAACTTGCTTTGCCAGGAGCGTAAGCGTCGCCTAAGTAGATGATTTATCTGTTTACTAGCCTAGTGTTGGATTATGACTAGATTGTTTCAAGCTCAAAGAAGTAGTCAGTATTTTTTTTACACACAAGTATCTTCTCAGGCGAGTCGATCTGTAACCAAATAATGATACATCTTTTAAGATTTTGATTACGCATCTTTATTTAAGCCAATAAAATGTATTTTAAAGTTACATTGGGGTAGGAGAATCAGAGGATGTACAGTATTTTACTACTTTATTGAGTCTGAAGGGAACCCGAAAGAAGACCCTATCATGTTATGGCTCGCTGGAGGCCCTGGTGGTTCTGGTCTTTCTAGCCTGTTCTATCAAATAGGTAAATATTACTTGGTGCAGTTCTAATATTTGAGCTAACATGTAGGGTATGTTTGGCGAAACTAGGAGCGGAGCTGCTGGGGCGGGCCAGGGCTTATATTATAGGCTGAAAGCTCGAGCTAATAATTTTAAAAAGTTGTTTGGCGAATTAGTTCGAGCTGAAGCTTATTAATGTAAAATCGAATAAAAATACATCAAATTAAATATAGATTTATTTCAACTTTTGCGTGATAATCCATTATATTTTGAAGGGTATTTTAGTAATTTGACTAGCTATAAGCCCCCATAAGCTTCCATAAGCCTCTTTCAATGGGCTTGAGTTTATGAAGGCTTATGACTTATAAAAGCCTCCATACGTACGACAAACAAAGCTTATTTTATAAGCCAGCTTATTTAAAAAAGTAGCCTTCATAAGCCCTTGTAAAACATCTCCCAAACACAGCCTTAGTTTCCTTTTGCAAATGGTTTAACAAATTGGAATTGATTCGTCTGCTCTCAATTTTACCATATGCGTTACTGCTCAAAGCTCTACAGAAATAACATATGCTTTTCATATATATCTTTGTTCGTGTATGTGCCGGACACCAGGTGCCGGACAAATCACTAACCGGCGGAAGTGACCGGACGGTGCATCAGGGCATGGCCAAGTAACGACACAACCAGGGTCGCTGTCCAAGGGATACTCTTACTATCCAATAAGTTAAAACCCGACTACCCGACTGTGGCGCTGCACCCGAGCAGCACGGAAACACTGAGCCTATAAGAGCTCACCTGCACGCCTTACGTCACGTGTCAGGTCAACGCCATCAGGATACCTGATGCGTTTTATGGATAACGGCCAACTCTAATGGGGATATGAAAAATAAAGAGCCTACGAGTTTGTTATGCCTTCTGATGTTTCAATTAGAGCCATAAAAAACTATTAAACTAGGTAAACAAGATTCAATATCAGCACCATCCAGTGCCTCAATATAAATCACCATCTTAAATATAACAAAGCATTCCACGATGCATCAAATACAGGGCCTCAAGCATAACATAAGATGTTTACCTCTGAAAGACGTAATGAATTGAAGTTGTAGACAGTTGCTAAATATCAGCATCATCTCATATAGCATACAAATGCACTATAGAACAAGTATAAATGTATCTCACGTGCTCAACACTAGAAACAATGAAGTAACACGTGTGGCTTTATAATATAACAAATCTTAAAAAGACAACACTCAAGTACTTAACTTTCAAAAATGGCTGTCTGATCGAAGCCTCAAAACTCTTGAAAACAACAATTTCTAAGGACATACATGTCACTCACAAAGCAATGATTCCTTCTTCTCAGCGTCCTGTGAATGAAACCAAATATCAGAGATATTTTTTAGGAGTTCTTGAATGTACTGACCCATATTTGAATAAAGAGCCTAAATGATCAATCAAATACGAGAATACAGTATGTAGCAGGCCAAATTCTTTTCCAGCTCATTTACTCATAAATGGGTTGTTTAAATGGTATTATACCATTATATGCAAATATTGCATAAAACCTTCTAATTAGTTCTAATGAAAGATCTAGACAGTTGTGGTAATAATATTGTTTTTATAACAAATATTGTATTATCTACAAAAATGGATGACAAACTATTTAGGAGTCAACACAGCCTGACCCGGTATGTTTCAACCTGTACTAAAAAGATGACCCTTTACCTAAACTACCTAACGCGCCCCTCTTACCATCTCTAGCTTATGCTACAGTGATACTCACAAATAGGTCGATAATGAAGACAATAATCCTGATCTTTAAGCATGAGTGTACCATGATAGCGTCATTACATAATGTCTAGGATACTTGCAATAATTGTCGTTTTTACAGCTCATATGGTCCACCCACAAACTCTTCTTTGGTAAATTATTGATTTATATTTTATCACCAAGAACGACTCTTGTTCCATCACATGATGAATTTCTATCAAAAAAACTATAACGAAGGAAACAGAATTAAAAACTAACAATAAGTCAAAAAGACTTATTTAAGTATAACCAAGTATAGTTAGTTTACATACCACATCAATCATCCACCTCAGCTCTGATTTCCTTCTGGAGCATCTCCTTGTACTCCTCAAATGTACCCTCGAATTCTTCCACAACACCATTATCTACTTCCCATAGTTGACTCTTCTCTTCATCTTCACAAACACGTGATATCAGCCTAGAATCATGACTAACAAGCACAACACCACCAGTAAACTCATCAAGTGCATCAGCAAGTGCATCGATACTCTGCATATCCAAATGATTTGTAGGCTCATCCAGTAGCAGAATGTGCGGTTTTGACATGGATATAGAAGTGAAAACAACACGTGCTTTTTGTCCTCCAGATAACTTAGCAATTGGGGTCAGGTGATTATGACTCGGGAGCCCAAATTTACCAAGCTTTGCACGCACGGCTTCTTGCTTACTAAAACCCTCTTGATCTGGATGAAGACGCAGAAGATACTGAACGGGTGTCTCACCCATAGTCAAAAGGTCGACAAAATGTTGGGAATATCTCCCAATTCTCAACTTTTGGCTCCTTCTTACTTCACCCTCTGTAGGGTTCAAGTCTCCAGCAAGAAGGTTTAATAATGTTGATTTTCCAGCTCCATTGGGGCCCACAATAGCGACACGTGTACCCATGTCTATCCCGACATCTACATCAGATAGCCTGAAGTCCTCTCGCTCTGGATAGCTAAAACTAACATCAATCAGTTGTAACAATGGCGGTGTCAATTCAGTAGGCTCGGGAAAATGAAACTCCACTGTGTAATCACTCCATTTCTGTGGGGCCTCGGGAACCTCCTCATCTTCGTCAACCTTCCCCTTTGCCTTTTTCTTTGCTTCTTTAAGGGAAACTTTACCTTTTTCTATAACCTTCTGTTGTTGCTTCTGGTTCCCGGCCCTCTTGGCAGCTTTTACTTGCTTGTCATAAGTTTCAAACTTCTTATTCATCTCTTTGCGACGTTGCTCATACCCACTTTCAAAATCATCAAAATTTCCACGATACGTATGAAGTTTCAAATCATGAAGATGAATTATTTCACTGCAGACGGTATTTAGGAAGTCTCTGTCATGTGAAACAACAATGAGAGTTTTCTTCCATCGGCATAAGTACTCCTCTAACCAAAGAACAGCTCTAAGGTCAAGATGATTGGTCGGTTCATCTAATAATAATAAAGTCGGTTGCACAAAAAGAGCTCGAGCCAATGAAATTCTCATCCTCCAACCACCACTAAATGATCGTGTAGCACGGCTTTGCATAACTTTTGTAAACCCTAGACCAGCAAGAATCTTTGAAGCTTGAGCTTCAGCGGCATCCGCACCCATTATCTGCAATTGTTCATATAATTCAGCAAGTTTCTCTCCTGTATCAGCACCATCTTCATTTCCCTCGGGAACATCCTGCAACGATGCAACCTCTTGTCTTAGCCTTACAAGCTCCTCATTAGCTGAAACAACAGCTTCAAGGGCAGTTCTATCATCACCAACTATTTCTTGCTCGACCAAAAGAACATCTATGTTTTTAGGCACGGGAATCTTCCTCCAAGCCAAAAGCTTTAACAACGTCGACTTTCCCTTCCCATTAGGACCCACCAAACCGTACCTCTTTCCATGAGAGATCTTTACAGATGTATTTTTCAACAACTCTTTCCCGCGCGCTGAAACTGAAAAATTTTCTACCGTAATATCTTTTACATTTGCATCAGCGTCATCTTGACCATCAAGAACCGAAGCCCGAGTACCAATAACAACCGTAAATGCATCATGGTCATCTTTCATGGCCTCTTGTTTAGCCTGCTCCACTGCTTGAGCCATAAGCATATCCTTTTTTTCTCGTTTCTTTATATCCTTATCAGTTATAGATACCTCGAGATTCTTATCACTAGCCCTCTCTTTCCTACTAGGCAATTTCCCTCCTTTTTGACTTTCATCTTCAGACAAATCATCTTCATCATCTGAAGGCGGAAGATCAATATCCGCATATGACGACGGAACCTTTGGAGCTGCTTTCGGCTTAGGATTACGAACAGTAGAGCTTGAGGATGTTGCTTTCTTCGCCTTATCAGGTTTTTGGTCCATACTGGCAAGCATTGCTGATACTGACATCTTTTCATTCTTTTTTTCTTTAGTTTGTTTACTCTTTTCTCCACCCTCGTCTGTCTTTTTCTTACCCATTTGATCAAGTAAATGTCACAAACCTGTTTATAACATAAAAGAAGTAAAATCAGACGAACTCCGAAAATACGAAGCCACTAACTTTAAACAATTTATTCAAATTTAACAAGAAACTTTATCAACATAATCCGACATCAAGCTTATAAAGAAAATTACATATTAAAAACTTTCACTAATTTATCACGACAGGAGCTATATAAGTGTCTTTGTTTTCATTCGTGTCACCCATGATTTATCTTTAGGGATAAAAGAAAACACCAATATTAGTGTCAAGATAACCACACACACACACAAACCAAATTAAAAAACAATCTCAATCAAGAAATAATCATTTTAGGTGCCTTTGATGTCATTCATGCTCTATCTAAAATGCTTAATTATGCCGTTAGGCTTTTCATTATATGTCATACTTCAAGTTCGATGCAAAGCATAATTAGTTAATGAGGAAAAAGCAGAAATATAAAGGAAAAAAAAAACCGCATGATCATCAACCACCATTCACCTAATCGACATGTTGTTAGTTAATCCGACTATCAACATTAATAAGTTTCTTATACCAAGCATCATAATATACAATTCATATTCACATAAACAAGTATTTGGCAACAATTACACCCCATTTAGTATGCTATTTCTCATTTTACCTAATAATCTTGTAGGGACTTAGTAGTCGTTTCATCGTTACATCTTCGAATATTCGAGCATCATTATGTAACCTCTGGAGCAATTATTGTTGCAAAGTAAGAATAAGAGGGTGTTTGGAATTGCTAAACTAATTTTGGGGGTAATAATAACAACAGTTTCAGGAAAGATTTATTTCAACGAGCTTATCGGAGATACATTCGAATCAGCTTTTTACCCTCATATCCAACCTAGAGACCCTTGAAGCATATTTTCAGTCCCTTAACCTTATTCTCCCTACTTAGTAAACAACTTGGGTCGTGTTTTTTTGATTTAGATGTTTTATGTCTTATGGAGAAGAGGTGGATATGTGAAGTCTTTAAAAAAACTCTCCAAAATGGAAGTGGGAAAAAGTAATGTTTGTCTATTATGTTCAAAAATAAACAAAAAGTAACGTCTGCGCACTTGCAAGTGCGCCTTCTTACATAAGATGAAAAAAGTAGCATGTTGAAAAAACAAACACAAGCTTAGGGGGGCGTTTGCTTAGCTTATTTTTGCGCTTTGAGCCTCATCTATGTGTCTGGCTTATTTTCGAACTTATGGGCTTATTATATAAGCTTATTATGATATAACAAGCTTATATAAGCGGACAAGTTTCAAAATAAGGCTTATGAAAATATAAGCCTTATGACGTGTTGTTTAAGCTAATATTGCGGGCTTTTGGCTTATGTCGTTTTGGGATTTGTTTCATAAATCACTTTTTTTAGAGCTTTCGGCCCTTATTATGACTTGTTAATGCCTAAATAAGCCACAAAGTGAGTTTATAGTTTACATAAGCCGAGAACCCAAATAAGAATAAGGACCCCCTCACCCCGAAACAAGCAAAAATTAAGCATGAAAACCCAAATCCTAACAAACACAAGTGCTAATTTTTAAGCTGTAATAAGGAAGTAAAAAATGCAATCCCAAACACCCTCTAAGTTGAGATGAAATTAGAATAATAACAGATAGATATATGAATTAAATGAAGAGAATACCAAATTATAAGCGGACTGAAGGTTCTTCTTGTTCAGAAACAATATTTAGATCTTATTTTTATCGTCTTGATATTACTTTATACCTCAAAAGTCAAAACTGACATTCTTTTTTTTAGTAACATTTACTTTGTTAGTCCCTGAATACGCCACTGAATACGATAACTTTAATTAAATCAATCAAATTCACTAACAGGTAACATAACGATTAAGAAAAACTAAGATTTAACACCAATGCATCCCAATAACATAAAGACGATAACTTTATTCTAATTTATTCAAATCCAATACCAAGTAACCATCTTAATTAACATTTAACAATACCCAAAACTGAAACACAATTTTTACACCAATTTATTACAACATCACCACTAATTATATACAATTTATTTGAATTCAATAACAGATCTACTGATCAACTAAAGATATTAAATTGAAATTGTGGTTTTTAAAAACTAGACAAAATTACTAAAACTATCAATATGAATCAATGTATAGACATGTTGAAACAAAAAGGCAAAAAATAAATTTTTATTTTTATTTTTTTACCAGGGTTTGATTTAAGATTAAAATGATGAGGATTGATCGAAGAAGTAAGAACCTGGGGTCGATTGTAAAGATTAAAAAAGTCCGAAAATTGATGAAGATGAAGTTAGTGTTTTAGGTTGTGGTTGTTTTTTATAAAAAACGTTAGAAAGAAAGGTGTGTGGATAGTAGTTTGAGTCGAAACTTTGATTGCACTTTATTGCATTTTAATTAAGGCAAATTTGAGTTTGGATTATTCGACGTGACATTAATTAGTTGTTTGGTTACGTCTTTTGGATTAGTTTTGTTAGGTTTTGGGCTTATGTATCATAAGCTCATTTTGTGTGGCTTATTATGAAACTTTCCGGCTTATAAAAGCTTATCATAGTATCTTTCGTAAATATGTAGATAAATCGCAACACCAATCAATCACAACATCTAAAACAACTAACTTCAATTAAATCATTAAAATTAACTAACATGTAACAAATTTATCAGCTTAGTCCAATCAAGATTAAAAAAATCATTATATAATCCCACACAAATGCAGATTTGCAATTCGGATATCAAGAACATACGCGATTAACTTTATTCACTTATTCAAAATCATATACCAAGTACCCATTGTAGAAATCAAAGAGGGAATACTGAAAATATATTAATTATATTCAACTGAACTATTTACAATACATAGACAATATATAGAAAACAAATAGACATAATCGTAAAGCTAAACGGGCCTAAACAAGTGGGCCGGACCAATAGGCCTGAGATCCGAACAGAGGTAGACGAAGAGCAGCAGACAGATACAAATTTAGCAGAGGTCCGAACAGAGGTAGACGAAAAGCAGCAGACAAATACAGATTCAACAGCAGAGAAGTCCGAACAGAGGTAGACAAAGAGCAGATCAGGCAGGTGCATAGTACAGAATCACATAAATACGGAGATGAACGAGAGCAGATCAGGCAGGTGCATAGCACATAATCACATAAATACGGAGATGAACGAGAGCAGATCAGGCAGGGGAAACAGACAGTAGATTCAGACAGACAGTAGAGAGCATACAGAATATTCAGACAGCAGATTCAGACAGAGCAGCAAATCAAACAGCAGATTCCCAGCCTAGGGTGTTATCGGGTCGGGTTTTCGGGTTATCGTGTTGGTGATGTCGGGTTGAGTCGGGTTTTGGTGTCCCAAATATTGACCCTAACCTGACCCTATAAAATGTCGGGTTATCAGGTTTCGGGTTATAACGGGTTGGGTTATCGGGTTGCGAAAATAGATTCCGAGTTATGTGATGTTTCTTGTATCAGCTTTCAGGTTAAAATAGGTTGTACGAAAACTTGCATAACTCATTGTAGGAAACTCCAAACGCTTCCCCGTTTCTTTCGTTTGAAACTAGACATCAAGGGGTTTCTAACCATATATCACACTTAAATTTTGGACAACCGGATTAGTACAGAATAATCATATAAGTTGGACCAAAAAAGAAAAGCTTGGTGAATCTGACTTATTAACAGGTGTGAACGAAATCTACAGCATATATCATTGTAGGAAACTCCAAACGCTTCCCCGTTTCTTTCGTTTGAAACTAGACATCCAGAGATTTCTAACCATATATCACACTTAAATTTTGGACAACCTGATCAGTACAGAATAATCATATAAGTTGGACAAAAAAAGAAAATCCTTTGGCGAATCTGTCTTATAAACAGGTTGAACGAAATATAGCATAACTCATTATAGGAAACTCCAAACGCTTCCCCGTTTCTTTCATTTGAAACTAGACATCCAGGGGTTTCTAACCATTTATCACACTTAAATTTCAGGACTATGCAGATCAGTACCATAATAATCATATAATTGGATTAAACAGGAAACTCCAAAACAACTTCCATATAAAGTGTTAGTAACAAAACAAGTTGTAGTACTGTAGTATGCAAGTTAAACAAGTGATATGAGTTGAGAAAAAGTGCAGCAACAAAAACACTGATATATTTTCTAATCCAAAAAATGTGCAACCAACAAAAGGTACAAAAAAGGTTCAGCAATAAACACAGATAGGTTTCTAATCCAAAACTTAAGTCTTTAGTCTTCAACTCAATTATTCTTAACTTCGTAAATCTTCAATCTTAATTCTTCTAAGCTTCCAAATGTGTCTTCAGACTTCATTCTTCAAACTTGTTTGGATCTAGTACTTTCTTGCTCCTTCTATGCTACAGTATTTGTGATTTAATTAGGTAGCTGAGATAAATCTCTAAAGTTTTAAAATTAAAGATATCTGAAATGTACTTTTTCTATTTTGTGCAATGGTATACATGTTTTCCTCTTTTTCTCAGATTTACCCTACGCGAGCCAATCTTGAGTACAAATTAGACACTCAATCGTCTTGTCACCCAAAGAACTATTATACGAATCCAAGACTTGGCCACTAGTGCTAAATACCAACTCGGAAGCCACTGCAAAATATCAAAATGCACACTATTATCAAATGGTTCGCAAATTTCACCAACATACTTATCTAATTCACTAATCGATGAATTAGATGATTGATCCTTTTTCATCCTTTTTTTCAACATGTCTTCGTGATCGGGTTCGTCACTAGTGTCGGTGGTCCTTTGCCTTGAAGAAGAAGAAGAAGTAGAAGATGGAGCATGAATTCGCACATATTCTTCATAAAAAAGTTTCATTTCACCTTCAATGTAAGCAACCTTTTTCGTCACAACCGATAATCCTTCCCTTCCATAGTGATCATCCACAATAACATGCAAAAAGTCATACTTGTTCCTTGGATCAAGTATGAATGCAAAGTACACCAGCAAGTTCATATTTTCCACCTCACAATAGTATTTGTCAAATTTTGGTTTCATCACCTTTGCAATATCATAAAGATGTAAATCCATAGGTGGCTCATCATGAATATCACAATCAAGTTGTTTTCTTAATAAAGCACGGATAGTGGCTAATTCATTGACAAGTGTATGTGTTGTCACATACTTTGTCCCGGAAATTCTCAAAGTAATCTCATAAAACGTTTTCAAGAAATGACACAACTTTTTGGCTTTAGTCCAATCATCCGTTGTCGGAACCGAATGACCTTTTCTCCTAATATGATTACCAAACTCCACCTCTTCTATATCATACCTAGCAAAAGCATCTTCATATACATGAGCCACTTCTAACATATTGTACGTCGAGTTCCACCTAGTTGGACAATCAAGTACCAAACTCTTAGTGCTATCACATCACTTTGGGCACATTTAGTGAACTTTTCAATTCTAGTACCCGACTTCTTGATCTACTTAACCGCACATCTAATACCTTCAATCGAGTTATCAACTTTTTTCATACCCTCTTGAACAATAAGATTGATTACATGAGTCGCACGTCTAATATGCTTCCATTTCCCTTTTAACAGATAATTATAATTTTTCTCAAGTATCATTTTCATAAATTCAATAGCGTTATCGTTCGCGCTTGCATTATCAACTAAGATTGACAAAACATTATCAAAACCCACTCATTTAAACAACTTTCTATCCCTTTTCCTATGTCTACCCCACGATGACCATCAAGTTTACGAAAATTCAGCACCTTTTTTTACCAAATTCCATTCGTTATCTATAAAGTGAGCGATAAGAGCTACGTAGCTCTTTTTCTTATTGGATGTCCATCCATCAGTAGTTAAACTAACCCTACCAATATTCTTTTATAGTGTTTCACGAAGCTTTTTTTTCTTCTTGATACATTGTCAAACACTCTTTGTTATTGTACCTCTACATTGAATATCAAATAGAGGTTGATTGATTCTCCTGAAAATGCCTAAAACTTGAATTCCTAACAAAACTAAATGGTAACTCGTAAGGCTATCGGGTTGGTCGGGTTGACCCAATAGACTCGATAAGCATAGTTGGACCCGAATGAATCCGACCTTATAAGGCCTTATCGGGGTCAGGTCAGGTCGACCCATTTGACACCCCTAGGCAGATGCAAACAAACCAGAGCAGAACTAGACAAAACCAGACAGATGCAGAGCGAGATGTAACCAATAAAACTGGGCAACCGGAACCATTCAATACCGGTACCAATACCAATACCAATTCAACCCAGTGCAAATACTAAATACCGATACCAATACCGAATCCAATACGTGATTCTGTAATTACCGATACCGATACCGATACCGAATACCGGGAGCAGATTACATGTATTAATACAATACCACGAGAGCGGGGGGTAAGAAAGAAACTAACAACAAATCTCAAGACTCAAACAAATTCAAACGAGTAATCTTCGAACAAACACAAGCAAATCTCTCATATTATTTTAAACAGATCTAACAGCGGCCGTGAACGACGAACGTTAAATGATGAATCCAATTAAATTAATATCACACGAATCAATCCAAATGAAACAAACAAGAGTAATATCAATTGACATGTGAGCCACATCAATTTAGCGGATCTCATTTCAGTCCGCTTTATAAACGGATAAATAACACTTCGATATGCCCAATATGCATTATCTTTTACACAATTATCACCCCAAGTCCACAAGACCGAAGAAAAACAAAAGTAATATTAGAAGAAAACTCAATCAGTATATAGCATGTAAATTAACTCCCACCGTCCCACTATCCGTAGATCAATTATGGTTTGACAATCTTTAATTAGTTCAAGATACTTACTTGAATAAACAATATATGAAATAGTCAGACAAACAATTATACGGGATTATCTTTTTTTTCTTCTTTTTCTTTTTCTACATAGCTCTGATACCATGTAGAAATCAAAGATGAAGTACTGAAAATATATTAATCAGATTCAACTGAACCATTTACAATACATACATAGACAATATATAGAAAACAAATAAACATAATTCTAAAGCTAAACGGGCCTAAACAAGTGGGTCGGGCCAATAGGCCTTTATTAACTAACACACATCTTAACTAACAACACCCATAATTAATGCATATGCATAAATTCAATTTTTATAACACAATCAATAATATAAATCCAATAAATTTATACAACTTATTTGAATTCAATAACAAGCAACTATCTTAAATTCTTAATCAACATAAAGATAGTAAAAAATAAAATAAAATTGGGTATTTAAAACTACACAAAATCAATTAATTAAATCAAACAAAAAGGACACAAATTATCATTTTTTAAAGGTGTGATATAAAATTAAAATATTAAAAGATGATGAATGAATTGATGTAAAAACCTAAGTTGATTGTATACGATTAAAAAAAGTCGACAAATTGAAGAGGGTGATGAAATTAGGGTTTATGTGGTTGTTTTTATATAACGGAAGAAGACATGTGCCTGGTTGGGTTGGAGACCTATATATCTACGCTTTTTATCACCGACCTTTAGGGTCCGTTTAGTTGACCAATTTTGGCATTGGTTTAGTACTTATGGTAAAAAAAAATGAATGTTTGGTATCTTTTACTGGGTTCCCAAATTGGTAGTGAATGACGAGAACCTGACATATACAAATCTTGGGTGGGTGGCCAGGATTTGATTAGGTTTTCTCTCACTTTATATATGTTGTTTGTCTTCTAGTAAAATAAATTGTCATATCATCTCATTATTATGTTTTATAATTTTTTATATATTTTTCTCTTATATTCATTTACAAAATAAATAATGATTTAAACAATTATGTTTTTTTCTCTCATTATTTAATACCAAATTCAAATCTGTGGAAACCGTAGAGGGGGGTGAGTACGTTTTCATTTAAAAACTTTAAATCTTTTGTATCAAATCGCAAATCAAGTTTAGCGTAATATGAGAAGTGTCGATAATAGATTTATAACAACTAGCACATATCTTAACAATACATGCTCAACCACAATGTTAACTACAAAGTACTACACAATCACAATTAACACAATATACGCAACTATCCACACAATCATGAACACAATGCAAATATAAAAGTAAAACGATAAATGTAAATAAAAGCGTAAAGAGATAAGTGAAAGGAAATGCAAACCAACACGATGATTTATAGTGGTTCGGTCACGAAGCTCCTCTTCGCCATACTCTACTCCCTGAGTACCCAACTCGAGAGTTACTTCACTAGTCAACAAGCTCCTTTCTCGACGGAGAAAACCATACAAGTTGCTTACGTTATTTTCGACACTAAGCTAGATGTCGAGTTCTTCTTTGGGTACAACCAAACCCGTTATATTTTATGGCCCAATATAAAAAAACCTTGTGTTTTATGGCCTAAACACATAAACCGCATCGCTTACATTATTTTTCGACACTAAGCTAGATGTCGAGTCCTAATCTTAGCTAGAACCAATCTACCACTTCACCAATGTATTTTTAGGCCCAAAATACTAACCAACCCACAATCATCCCTTCCGAAACACCATTCGGATCTACACACTACTAAAGATTAGAAGACATGGACTCGATCTATATGTAACAAATGTTACAAATGAACTAACTAGACTACATAACTTCGTATCTAGACGATGACGAAAGTTCTTCTCTTACACTTGAGGGAAAAAGTAAAGGATAGAAGATCGGATCACATTTAAACAATATTAAACAAGTTTAATGATCAAATGTTTAGAGAGATTTAGCGAGATCTAGAGAGAGAAAGAACTGAAAGAAATTCGTACAAAAGGGTTATAAAACTAGTTGGAAGTGACCCACTATTTGTAGGAGCTGGAAACTGTCGGTCTGAAAGTGGCGCCCCCCGGATATATTAGGGGGCCGTCGGGGACCGCCGTGTATTTATGGGGGACGCCTCGACAGACGCTCCTGTTTTTTTCTTTTTGTGGTGAATGTTAAATCTAGTGAAAATCTGACTGTTTTTGGGGGGAAAGACCAGATTTGAAATTTAAAATAATTACTACATAAAACATTTCTTTATAATTTAAAAAATAATTCTAAATAATTTTTGAGAAAAAGTTTTGTTATATTTACAAAAATATAAAGTTTAAGACAAAAACTTATTTCTTTAATCATCCTACAAGTTTAATGTTGTTTGTACATACCTTACGTGATTTACGTCGGATGTAGACAAATGTCCGTGTTGATGCAGACTTGAGACGTCGAGAGATGTAGATGCATATATGCATTGATGATTTGTGATTACGAGTAACTTGTGCACTTTACGTTACGTATTACAAGTTACATGTTTGTCATCACCAAAACATAAATGGGTCGTATAGATTAAATATCGTAATATTTGCACTAACAATCTCCCCCTTTTTGATGATGACAAAATATGTAAACTATAGCACATAGTAAAGTTTAAAAGTTACTCGTTTACACTCCCTTCTCCCCCTTTTGTCGAAGCAAAAAGGTATTATGTGGATAATGGTTGGGGCATATAGGTTTGTGGTTTTGAGAAGAAGACATGAGAAGAAGGTATGTGCGTCGGGTATATACATTGGAGGAATGAGAAGAGAGTATGTGCGTCGGGTATATACATTGGAGGAATGAGAAGAGAGTATGTGCTCTGAGTGTATAGGTTTAAGGTACGAGGAGAAGATATGAGAAATAAAGGTGAAGGTGATTGTGTATTTCTTGGATAGTTTAGAAAATGTTATGAGATATGAGAAGTAAGTAAGAGAAGAAGGTAGGTACTTCGAGTGTATAGGTTAAAGGAATGAGGAAAAGGTAGATGCTCCAAGTATATAGGTTGGAGGAATGAGAAGAAAATATGAGAAATAAGGTTGAGTTGGTTTTGTGTTTCTTAGATAATTTAGAGGAGGTCATGATAGATGAGAAGAAGACATGAAAAGAAAATAAGTACTTCAAATATATAAGTTAAAGGTATGAGAAGAGGACCTTAAGGTTGATGGTGATTTTAAAGTGGATGAGGTGAAGTATTTGGAGTATGAATGAACCCTTCATCGTATTTGACAATCCCCAATCTTATCTTCCTATAAAGGTTAGCTTGTATCATCCTAGTGAAGTCTTCTATCATCACGGTTTAACCAACTCTATGCTAATTACCCACGTATCTCCTAGCTCCCCCTTGCTTATTACGTCCCCATGATAATTACATTCCTTGTATATTGACTCTAACGGATCTACGGATCAAATAAATTACCATCTATGCACAAAAAGTTCGATGTAATTTTAATGAGCAGAACGCTTGCAAGTGCTCCCCCTCGGTGTATTCTCCCCATTGTTTGGGGCACCAAAGAATCAAGATATTGTTGTGCTACAAAACAAAGTTAGTAGACAAGTGCACATATACATATAGCAAAACATTCCTTACTTCCTGGTGGGAAAGTGTAGAGGGGAGGTGATTACCGTTTCCTATTATAATACTTTAAATCTTTTTGTATCAAATCACCACTCAAGTTGACGGTAAATACGAGAAGTGTTCGTTAGAGTCTATAATTGCTAATAATAATTCTAACAATACAATCCACTCAATTATTTATTACAAAGAAACTAAAACATAAGTAACTGATATTTACTACAATCCACGCCATCATGATCATAAATGTAATGTGGTGTATGTAAAAGAAATAAGTTAAAGCGAATGGTTATTAAGAAAATGCAAACCGGACACGGTGATTTATAGTGGTTTGGTCACGAAGCTCCTCTTCGCCCTACTCCACTCTCTTCTGAGTATCCAACTCAAGAGTTACTTCACTAATCAACAAGCTCCCTTTCGAGGGAGAAAACCTTATAAGGTTGCTTACATTATTTTTCGACACTATGATTGATGTCCTTTCTTCTTCGGGTTATAACCAAAACGTTATGTTTTTTTGTGGAACCAACATAACAAACTTGGGTTTTATGGCCTTTAAACACATAAACCGCGCTGCTTACATTATTTTCGCACACTAAGCTAATGTCGAGAGTCCTAATCTTAGACTTGAACCAATTCTACATCTTCTCACCAATGGATTTTGTGAGGCCTAAATAATAACACAGACACACAATCAACCCTTTCGAATATATATTCCATTCGGATCTACACACTACTAAAGATTGGATGACATGGACTCGATATATGTAACAAATGTTACAAATTGACTAACTAGACTACATAACTTCGTATCTTGACGATGACGAAAGTTCTTCTCTTGCACTTGAGGAAAGGAGGACATGATAAAGATTGGATAACATTTAAACAAGATTAACCAAGTTGAATGATCAAAGATTTAGAGAGATTTAGTGAGATATAGATAGAGAAAGAACTGAAAGAAATTCGTGTAGAAGGGTTGTGAAAATAGTTAGAAGTGACCCCTATTTATTTAGGAGCTGAAAACTGTCTGTCTGAAGTGACGGCCCCCAGATATATTAGGGGGCCGCCAAGTATTTACGGGGGTCGCCTCGACAGACGCTCCTGTTTTTGTCTTCTTGTGGTGAAATACTTATTTGGTAAAAATCAGACTTGTTTTAGGAGGAAAATGACCAGATTTGAATTTTGAAATAATTACCACATAAAACATTTCTTTATAATTCAAAAATAATTTCTCTAATTAAGTTTTGAGAAATTGTTTTGTTATATTTATAACAATGTAATGTTTTAAGACAAAAACATATTTTTTTGATCATCCTACAAGTTTAATGTTTGTTTGTACATACCTTACGTGATTTACGATGGGTGTAAACCAATGTCCGTCTTGATGCATACTTGAGACGTCAAGAGATGTTGATGCGTGTATGCATTGATGATTTGCTTGGTGGGGTATATCGAGTATCTTTCGCGCAGTTTTACTTTAAGTATTCAAGTTACATGTTTGTCTTCACCATAAACAGACAAGTAGACCGTATAGGATAAATATCGTAATATTTGAACTAACAATCTCCCCCTTTTTGATGATGACAAAATATGTAAACTATAACACTTAGGAAAGTTTGCAAGTTACTTGTTTACAATTTACACTCCTTCTCCCCTTTTTGTCAAAACAAAAAGGTGTTTCTCAGATATAGGTTGGAGGTATGAGAAGAAGACATGAGAAATATGGTTGAGGTGGTTTTGTGTTTCTTGGATAATTTAGAGGAGGTCAAAAGAAATGAAGGAAGACATGAGAATAAAGTAGGCGCTCCAAGGTTGAATGCATCAGGAGAAGTTAGGTGCTCCAAGTATATAAGTTGCAAGTATAAGAAAAACCTGAAGGTTGAAGGCAATTTTAAAGTAGAGGAGGTGAAGTATTTAGTTTCTGGATGAACCCTTCATTGTATTTGACGATCCTCGATCATATCTTCCTATAAAGGTGAGCTTGCATCATCCCAGTGAAGTCTTTTATCATCATGGTTTAATCAACTCCATGATATTTCTTACCAACATATTTGGCTCCACCTTGCTCATTGCATCCCTTGAAATACATTATTTGTATATTAATTCTAATGAATCCATGGATCAAATAAACTAACATCGATGCTCAAGAAGTTCAATCCAATTTAAATGAATAGAACACTTTTAAGTGCTCCCCCTTGGTGTATGCTCCCCCTTGTTGAGGGCACTAAGGAAACAAGATAAGGACATGTGCTCAAAAAAAGTTAGTAGACAAGTGCACATATACTAGACATGCATTTTAGGTGTTATTATTCTAAAGTATGACACGTTAAAAGAGAATTAGAAAATAGACACAAGCAATCATTATTTTAAAATCAACAACTTAAAAAATAAAAAGACTCGAGACGTATGTTTAATGACTAAGATTTGATCGAATTTTAATAAACGAGAATAGGAATCGTTTATTGGTTGACACACAAATATTAAGAGGATGACCTTTTAAAGGGAAACGGATGACACTTAATATCTTGGCGAGATATGCCAAAATTTATACTTTAAATGGATAAAAGAAAAATAGATGAGAATTCGAGTCGATTCTGCTCTTAGAGGTGGATGGAAATGATTTCATAAAGCCGAAAAGTGGAGAAGGATGATAGGGACTAAAGAAGGAACGTGTTGACGAGAGGTTATTAGAAAAGATTGATACATCATTTGCACTAACAATTGATGTGCATGTTGATCCTATCGAGACAAAGGTGGATGATTGGGAATTTAGAGGTTTGTTTGGTGTTTTGTTGGTTGACAATGTTGAGGAACAAAGGTGAGTATGTGAAATGAGGTGGTGGTTCTTTCAAGGTGGAAGAATAATGAGAGGCTTAACATTGTGGTGACTCAATAACACTAGAAGATTGAAAATCTTCTTTATATTCTTCATTTTCTAGAAAGTGGAAAGTTTAGTGAATGAGTGGCATTTGAATTTCGCAAGTTACTTAAACATTTCGAATAAAATAATTAAGTTGTCAAGAGATATAGGAGGAATTTTAATAGTAACAAGACTATTAAAAGAGAGAATAAATGTTTAGAAGTGAGAAGAAACGTTAGAGGTGAGAAGACTTATTAGAAGTGAAAAGAAATATTTAGTAGTTTTGTAACACCCCCAAATTGGGTCGCGGCGGAATTATGTCCGGGAATGTTACTTCATGAGTACCTTTACACAAGATGTGAGAGAACGACCTCTACATGAGTCGTTAGAAGAAATCTTGAAATGTTTAGACTCCAATGCACATCAAGTAAGCCAAACATCTAATTCACCTGAGAAAAACATGCTTAGAAGTGTCAACATAATGTTGATGAGTTTATAGATTTATGTAAGTATAAATGTTGGATCAGAGATTTGTAAAGTATGCATGACCATTTCAATCCTTATAATAGTCACAAAAATGTAAGTATAAATGTTGGAAATCAAAGATTTGTAAAGTGTGTATGACCATTTTAATCCTTATAATAGTCACAAAAATGTAAGTATGAATGTTGAAATCAAAGATTTGTAAAGTGGGTATTGCCTAGTATGCAATATCCAAAAGAGAGATTACAATTACACTAAGTTCATAAAATTGATACTCTAACAGAAATAACGGACATGTTCTCATACGGATGCCCTACCTGAAACACCCGAGCATTGATTTAATGGACATGTACTCATACAGATGCCCTACCTGGAACACCCGAGCATTTATTTGTAGACATGTACTAATACAGATGCCCTACCTGGAACACCCGAGCATTTATTTAATGGACATGTACTCATACAGATGCCCTACCTGGAACACCCGAGTATTTAACAAGTTTGTAAAGGAGCATGTAAACGAGTTTGTAATCAATCATGTAAATGAGTTTGTAATCAATCATGTAAATGAGTTTGTAATGAGTATGTAAACAATTTTGTAAACGTGTATGTAAACGAGTATGTAAACAAGTTATGAAGTCAAGTATGTAGCAATTTGTAAATGCGCATGTATTCTCACCCCCCAAAAGTGTTAAAGTATACGTAAAACGAGTAAAACGTAGGGCTATAAACTCACCATTAAGCGAAAGATCGATAAACGCGAAAGTGGTATCAATAATGCCGCATATCCAAACGCTCCTAAGTATCACCTAAAAGGAACGATGCCTTATTATGGCGAATTAAAACTCACACAACGAAAATAAACACAAGATACATGGAAATACTCATGATACGGTATAACGACCTATTTGTTCTTTTATCCAAGTTTATCTGATCCAAACACCCCATTAGGATCTGTTTTAACCTAATCTTATATGTTAAGTATGTTTTACCCCTTAATCAACATTTTTATAATTTCATCTATAAATATTAATCCGTTTTAAACTATGCGTCTATATAAATTTCTGCCCTTACCCCGTCTTAATGGACCTCTAACTCAAAATTCGTAAAAGGTATAAACATGAGGTTTTAACCTCAAACAATCCATTGGAATCTAGTTTACTAAGATTACAAGAGAATTAACCCAAAGTGATCACATCCCAAGTGAAATTATCATTTTACCCTCAAGTACCAAATCTGATTATTTGAAACGTTTTCCCGCTTCACCGTTTTCCACATAATTCCCATTTTACAACTCTGTTTGACCCAAAACAAAAACCCATGTCTAAGTTTATCTAATTCCTACAGGTTTGACTTGAAAAATGAGGTACTTAGTATGAAAACATCTTGACATAAATTCATTTGAAAATATGGGCACAATCTCTAGTTATTCTAGCCATTTTGGTCGTAACTCATTCATCCGGAATGGTTACGGATTTATCCAAAGAACCACATGGTCCTCATATGTTGCAACCTTCCCCCATGTAAAAACCCAGTAGTCTCTAGTTCAAAAATTATCCATTTTAGGTCAAACAATCTGCCTAGTAAATTCTGGGTTCGTTTTTAAGACTAGCTCACTAATTTTGACGTATCTCATTCATCCGGAGGAGATATGACTCCATCCAATTCACCATATGGACCTGAGATTATAATCTATCCATTTATGTAAAGATACAATAGGCTCTAAGCCAAAAATATTCCATAATATGTCAAACTATCTGCACTAAATTTCCTAAGTGCTCGATAAAATTAGTTTCATTAATTCGATTATATCTTGGTCATCTGGACGAGTTACGGCCCCATCCAACTCGCCACTTATACCTTAGACAATTATCTACCCAAACAAGTCATAAAATCATAGACCTTAAGCCACATATATTTCGACAACACTCTCACCACCTGATGTCCCATTTCAATATTCCAACAACTTTTAATTAAACAACCTAACTAGTGTTTCTATCATCCTAACAACCTTCTAATGCCATACCCATCACCATGAGTCCTCACAAACACAAATACACATCAAACCCAGAAATCATTACATAAAAATAATGAAGTATAATGTGAAATAAAATGACACAAGAAGATTAGGGCTTACTAAAATATAAATCAAGCAAAAATAGAAGACATACACCCTCCCTATGGGGCGTGTTTGGTTCGAACCCAGCAATAGACCAAGACCACAACTCCTAGGTGATCTTAAACAAAATCAAATCCTTCCGATAACACTTTAACTTCAGCCCACAAGTTCCTTTTCATAAGATTTTTCACAACTTCTTCAATACTTTGATTCAAAGCTTGAAACTTTGCATAGGGCCTTGGTAGATGATTCTAACAACAAGATGATGGTTATATGAGGGATTTTTAGTGATGGTGATGGTGTTTGAGTGGTGGATTTCGGCTGAGAACAAGGAGGAGGATGAGAAAGTTATAAGTGGAGGCTAGGTTTTTGTAGTGTTAGGGTTTGAAAATGAAAAAAAAACCCTAATGTGCATCTTATTTATACTCAAAAGTAATCAAAACAAAGTGTAAGGTGCATAATAGTTGAGGGTGATGGTGTAAATTTATTCACATGGGTCTTTATTGTAATTTTTGTATTAATACGGCTCATGACTCGTTCAGGTTTGATAACGTTTGATCGAGGACCCGAAATATGTGTCGCTGTGTTTAAAATAGTTTTTTCATGAAAAGTGAGTATTTACACGACTAGTATTTCATAAATGTTGTGTAAAATTTATTTAAAATGTTTGTTATTTATTGGGTAGTCATCGGGTATCACGGGTAAGCTTTGTCCGTAAAATAAAACTTTAACTTGAATATTCGCGTTTTTAACAAACGTTTTTGAATAAAATGTTAAAAAATTTATTAAATATTTTCATTAAATAACTTATGATAATTAAATATAAATTAAATTATTATCGTGTCGGTATGCGTTGTGTGCGGTTTTTCATAATTTGCGAGATATGTTCTCGTTTTCAAGTCAAATGAGTTCGGAAATGTTCAAAAATGAAATATAAATAATAATAATAAGTATAATTCATTATTATAATAAGTTTGGAAAATTACTGGTTGTTACAGTACCTACCCCTTAAAGGAATCCCGTCCCGGGATCCAATTTGTGTTAACCGATTGTGTGACCAAGAAAAGATTTAAGATTTAATAAACCAGTTTTAAACATGGCGTTGATAACTTTATTCAGAAAAATTTGATGTTTCAACACTTCTTAATATACATAAATTTTGGCTAGGTTTGACCAGGATTTTTAACCCATCAAAATAGGTATTTTAAAAAAATATCACTACAAGTTTTATGATTGATATAAACGCGTTATAAAGAAAGTCTCTTAATAGTGAAAACATCAAAGGAGAAAGTGTGGTCGCGTGGGTATGTCTATATAAAGTTTTAAATGTTTAAGGGCAGAGTCTAGTTTCTGATATCTGTAATGTTTGATGATTAATATCAGACGAGGCTAATGGATGTAAGTATTCAACTTACTTAGGCAGTACTAGGATGTATCATGACTTAAATTGTGGTACTATTGGTCTGTAACGAATAAATCAACCGAATACTTTATCGACAAGTGTTTATCTTGTTTAAGAGGGTTGCATTACCTAGTGGATAAAGTTGTACAAGTTGGGACTGCTCAAGGGCCCAACAACAGCAAACATACCAACAATAACTATAACAAACAGTGATGGGATGTGGAGAGTGAGGACATTTCGAGAAACAATATCCCCAGAATAAAGGTCAACAAATGGGAGGAGCTCGTGGGAGAGCTTATGTGTGGAATATTGTACTCAGTCTGTTAGTTCGAGCTCAAGAGTGTAACAAGTCTGTTAGCTCCACAAATAGTTCATGATTGTAAGGATTTGTAACGGTAAAAGTAATAACTTAAGAATGAGATCAGGTAGTTCAAGTGAGGCCTTAAGATTTTTGATGAGTGGTAAGACACTATTGTGTTTCTAGATCTTTTTAACGGATTCTGGTGATTATCGGGTTCAAGTTCATACTCATGTCATATCGGATACAAATAAGCCCACTCATTTATAATTCATTATTTACATAAAGAAGCGTCCCAATTTATGTAAGTAAAAATAATAAACTTATAGTTTGGTGATTTACAATTTATTTATTTAAATGAAGAGGCGTCTCAATCCATTCAAATAAAGAGATTATAAATCATCCTACTTAAGAATTTTCGATGCAATAAGCGTACTCACATAACCTTCAAGGTGGTGGATGACATGACGATGCAAGTGCTCTAATGAGTATGGGACAAGTGTTTAAAACTCGTCTTCGGAGACGATGAGTGATAAACGTCAAAAGCGTGTCGAAGTAATCTTAATTATTTCCCGTCGGATATAATAATCACTTGAGGACAAGTGATAATCAAATCTTCCGGATGTCGTATCCACGACGAGAATTGAATTTGAGATTTACGTTTATTTTTTTCGTTTGATGCTTGATTATCTTTTGGTTGGTTTTTGGTATTTATACTAATTAAAATAATAAACTAAAGCAAAGCAAATAGATCTAAAACGGATATGCTTGTCAAGTGAGGTGTTCGGATCCTTAAGTGTGTAAGTTAGTTTCTTATCGATGAATCAACACCCGTCTAAATAACTATTTTCTCACAACGTTTGTTTAATTTGAAAATAATTTTCTATCAAGATATTAATTATTAGATTAATGCCTAATTACTCTTACGGCTTTTGCCCGTTCGAATAACCAAAACACTAATCTAAATAATCCAAAATTATTAATCAATAATCACTTTTTATTTCCACACTTAATTCACCAAACACTACTCACTTAACAAGCATAATAAAATTACTCACTAATTATCATAACTAAACTAGCATAAACAAACATAATCGATTAAGCTAAATGATCAAAAAGATATATAAGACGAATATGCTTGCTAAGTGACGTGAAAAGATCTTTTAATGACGAATTACTATTCGTAAAAAGATTATTTTCTCACAACGTTGGTTTATTTTGAAAACAATTTCTTATAAAGGTATTAATTACTAGATTTCAAGTTTGATTATTTCTCCGGATTTTGCCCTTCAAAATAATCAAATAAGAAATCAAAATAATCCGAAAACTATTAATCAATAATCCCTTTTAAATCCATAATTAATTCACTAATCATAATTCACTTAACAAGCATAAATAAACTACTCACTAAGCATACCAATTAAGCTATCAAGAATCAACATAGCAATCATAAACATTTTTTAAGCTAATTAATAAACTACTACTACTAATGAGAGAATAAGAAAAGAAAGTAGGACCCGATTAAAGAAAATGGAGACGAATTTAAACCACTCGATCTTATAAACTTAATTAAACACTAAAGATTAAAATTTTATTAGTTTTTATATAACTAATTAGCTAGTAAAGTTATGAGCTTTATTCACTAATTAGCTAAGTAAAACCTTAAAAAGCTTGAAACTTTAGTAGTAAAATAAGCTTATAAGACCCATAAGCTCCTCGCCTAAGTGTTGGATCGATTTCATCAGCATTAAAACAATCAAAGTTATGATAAACAATATATATTAATAAGCTAGAGATTATTCTAAAGACAATAAGCTAATAAAAATGAAGACTATAGATCTAAATCCACCCGAAACCTAGGTGTTCTACTCCGAAAAGCGAACGGGAATCGGGTATAATTTAGGATTAGATCTAATAAACCAACAAGCTACTATGAAAAGCTACAAACTTTAAGCTAAAAAAATGCTAAAAAGACAAACTTGGAAAATAAGCTAAAAATAATATATCCAAATCCATCCGAAACTAAGGTGTTCAACTCCGAAAAGTGAACGAGAGACGGGTATATTTAAGGATTGGATCTATAACAATAAGCTAGAATAAAAAATAAGCAATCGAAATAAGCTAATATAAACCTACTCGAAAAGCTTTAAACAAACATGAATATAAAATAAGCTTAGATGAAATAAGCTATAAAGAGCTTATTCGAATATAAGCTTAAGATCTAAAAATATATAAGCTAACAAGAGCTTATTAGAAAATAAGCTAAAAAGAAAAGAAAAGAGATGAGAGAATAAGCATAAGGAAATAAGCTAAAAATAACACCAACCTTTACCAAAAAGCATCTTCATTAATCAAAATAAGCCAATACAATAAGATCCAATAAGCTTAAAAAGCTTTTACAATAAGAAAACTAAATGAGCTAAAACTATATTAATCCTACTCCTACTCCTAAACTAATAAGCTTAAAGTGAAAATGGAAAGAAAACAATGAAAAAATGAATGTCCTCATGCGTGTGCTGTGCTCTTCAATTTATAGCCCAATGTGAGGGGTAAATTAGTCATTTCGAGTCCATGCCAGCACATCATAACCAATCACAGCCTTTTATCTTTGCTTGGAAACAAAGCCAATCATTGGCAGCCAATGATTGCACATGATAAGACATAAATGCCCATAATAGCATCTTCTAAAACCTCGTACCAATGATTGGTGTCAGCAAATCATTAGCCGCCAGCCGCCGCCACGTGTCACCACTCGATTGGTCAGCCGCCACCTGCACAATACCTCGTATACCTGCCATAGTCAATCATTAAAGGCGGCGATGCCGCCACGTGGCAGCCTCTGATAGGTCAGCCGCTAGTAACGTGGCACGTCACGTGGCATCCATGTCAGTGGTCAATGGCCGGTCAATGCCGGTCAACCGCCACCGGACCACCGGTCAACCACCACCGGACGACCAGTCAACGGTGGTCAACCACCGGTCAACAGTGGTCAAAAACTGGGTTGGTCAGGTCGGGTCAAGGAGCGGGCCAAATGGAGCTCGCCAGAATCGAACATGGGACCTTGAGGTTAAAAACCTAAGGCACCCACATTTTCCATCTAAGCTGGGCATCCGTTTAATCATATATACATACTTGGTTTCTTTTATGGGCTAAATGGTTGGGCCGGGTTCTTTATAAACAAATGGTCAAATAGATCTTTACCGGTTCAAATAAAATTATTTGGACCAGGTCAAAAGGTGAGAAAGGTACCGATGGACTCGTAATTTCATGCTCTTTTCAATGGAGTGCTCGGGGAATTTTTACAACTTCATTTGAATATCGATAAACATGAAAACGTCGTCGAAAATCATCGTTTGTGCATTGTTTTCAATCATTTGTACCAGCAAGACATAATAACACAAACCAAACATATTTTCAATATAATTACTCATATTTTATGGTTATTAGTTCGTTTTATAGTGTTTTTCGGGGTAAAAACGATATGTGTTTAAGCACACATCAAATTCTTCCACACTTAGCCATTGCTGGTCCCATACGCAATGTTTATTACACACGTTGTGAAAGAAAATATTTTAACCCCCTTAACTAATAATCCCTCACATCAAACAAGAACAAAAAAACATTCATCAAGGGGGTATAAGAAAAGTCATTTGTTTTGAAAACTCCCCGTTTTAACCATTTATTCAATAATAGATAAAAACTAAGTAAAAATTTATTCAAATTATATAAAAGGCTTAAAGAACGGGAGTTCGTCATCCTTGATTTTTACAATCCCCAAACCAAACTTAAAACGAAATCACAACTAAATATAAAATTAGATGCTAACACTACTCATAAATGCTAATTGTGTACGCGCCGTTATTGTCACACCCCGTAAATTTCCGGTCATTATTTTAAACTTTTCCGTTCATTACTTTGACTATTATAAGCTACGCGTTAAATTGCCGTTAAACCAGGAAGTTGTCCCGCGTAAATCTGAAAAACGTCATCGGATGCGTTCCGACTTCGGACTTGGATTAGTCTGCGTGTTATATGAGTCATTTCATCATTTTAAAGTGTTACGTGGAGTGCGTACACTCTCGTTTGCGATTATTACGTTTATCGTGTGCGTTTTACGTTTTTCGCGTTTTTGATCAAACGGAACCCCGGAAACCCGCAATCTTTTCGTGTAAACTCAAGTTATCAACCATATCGAGTTGGAAAGTCAAAAATTTCGTTCCCCCTCCTCCCTTGTTAAATTCGTACGCCCCAACTCAACCAAACACAACATCAAGTCTCAAATTAAATCAAGAAGAATCATTTCACTTTATTTTTGGCATTATGCATGCATGAAATGGAGATAGTGACCCCTTGTCTTAACCTTGCCATGCACCAACATACACTTACAAGAATTGGACCACTTGAGCACTAGTAAAAATCTAACCAATAACATTTCATCTTGGTGTCCAAGAAAAGGGTTTTGGTCCCCTCCCCCTTTTTGCTAGCCACGCACGAACCACAAGGACCATAATGTCATTGATGCACTATTTTGATAAGCCTTCACCAAGCCATGGTTCATTTCTTATCTTAACCCTAGGTCCTTTTGGCACTATAAATACATCATGTTCTCACAAGTTAGGTCATTCATCACAATACTTGCCTCACAAAATTTTCTTTCTCTCCCTTTTGCTTCCTTTTGAGCCGCGGCAACAAACACCCACACAAACACATTCATAGCTTTTGATTTCTAGCAAGAACCACCTATTCCAATCTCATTTCTTGTCATATCCAAGGGTGTTCCAAAGGTTTGATCATAGTTTTTTTTCAAGGTTTTTCCAAGATCTCAAGAGTTAGGGTTTCATCATTTTTGGGGTTTATTTAAGATCAACATATTTGGGTTTGATCTTGTGTGTTCATCCTTGTTCATCTCATTTTTGTAAGTGTACTTTTGTCATCACTTTCATTTCTTTCTTTTATATCTAACTCTTGATCATCTTTTACATATCTTGTTGTGTTTGTGCAAATATTTTGAAAATAAACAATATGGTTTTCAAACTAGTTACTTTTATGCATTCTTTAAAATTACATATCATTGTTATGGAAAGGATGAGTGAACAAGTGGGTTGCAATAATAGTAATGATGGGATTAGGTTAGATTTATGTGTGGTTTTGTTGTGGATTAGTTGTGAACGGAGATTAGGCTAGACTAGGCACTATTGTGGCGTTTGGATGGATTTTTGGGAGTATTTATGAAAAGACATGTTGTTGATCTGAATTAGTTTTGAGGTTTTGAGCGACCTAAAAATGTTTTCATTAGGCATAAAAGTAGTTTTTGAATAGCTTGTTTCGAATAGATAGTTTTTCACATATCGCACATTAAAATCGAACTTAAAACGGCCAAGTTATAGCCAAATGAAACTTGAAATATTTTTCGGCAAAACCAAATGAATAGTGTGCTGATGTGAATAGTAAAAGGGGTTTTCGAACACTTTCAGACATTTTTGGACTTTCTAAACTCTAGCGAAACATATAGTAACACACATATATATATATAGATTAACATCATTTGAAGACGTCATTAACATATTTTAGGAAAAATGATAAAGTTACTAAAAATAGTAAGTTTGGTTAAACTTAGCGGATCGGACTTGGAAGTTAAGCGATTATGGTTAGTTAGCGCATTTTGAAAATATGGAAACTTAACAAATATAGGGGACAGTATTAACGTCTTGAAACTAAAAACTTTCCTAAGATAAAAACTTTCTAAAAGTAGTAATTTTTGGATGAACACCAAGACTTAACGAAAAACTTTGTAATTTTATTTAGTCATACTTTATTAAACAAACTAAAGCACAAACACATATGGATGTCTTTTCTCTTGAAAGCGTGTCGTACAAGTTTCGGTTATCTTTCGTTTACCTAAGACGCGTCATTTATTTAGGTCGCGTGTAGGACCTTTCGGCTTTATTTCTTCCTCGTTGATTATCGATTCACCACTTGCTTAAGGTGAGTTCATAGCCCCACGTTTTACCTATTTTCAAATGCTTTATACTTTGGGGTGAGAAACATTGTTTGCTTTTAAAATTGGACACAAGTTCTTAACGTGAGTTTTACATGTTTATGTGTTGCCTAAGTTTGCTTACAAACCACTATTGCCCGAACTATCATGAACCGTTAGTCACCTATGGCCAATTGGATTGGTTAAGTGAGCGCGAATGCGTAAATAGATCTATTGGGACTAATTATCCCTATCTGCTTTGGTTCCACTTAACGAAGAACAAACGGATATATGTCATGTCGATGTGCGTTGTGGTGGTCTTTGGTTTGGGACACCAGTTAAGGGCAGGAATACTATGTGGCATGATATGATATGCCCTGTTGTTATTAGCATCGGTGTCATGAGCTTAGCGTAACAGTAAATACTTTTATGTGATGCTGTATCTGTTATAGTAGTCGCATACATTTTGAAATCTTGTGGTCCACTCTTGTATTAACTTAAACCTATGAATTCACCTACATTATATTGACGTTTTAAACATGTTTTCTCAAGTGCTTAGCTTGGCTTGATTCTTGATGCTAAATGGAGTCTATGTGCTATGTGACTTCGCCGATTTCAAGACTTATCTATTTATATACTCGTTGTCATTATCAAACTTTGTTATGCTTCCGCTACATTTAACTTTCTTATGACCAGTTGTAAAACTTAAATTAATTTTCTTTATGCAACGAGTACAACTATTTTTCAAACGTCTATGATTAGTGGTCGTTCTTTATTGCTTTGTGTTCGGATTGTTATGACGTCACGCCCTCGGACACGTATTTCGTCCAGGCCCCGTCTGGGGGTGTGACAGTTACTTTTCGCTCCCTTATTCCTAATTCCTCTAAGGATTTTATTCGAAAAATATAATGTGAAATGAGATCACTTATTTTATAGACTTATTATTATAAAGGAGACCGGTTTAAACCATAATTAGTTTGGAATCCTTTCCTAAAGAGACGATATGATGAGAATAAGGTCCACATTAAGGCTCTAATTTCGCATAATTTAGGGGTTATCCTTTTTATTTCATCTGAAACAACTCAAATACGAGTCCAGAGACGGAGGCTTTATTTAGATAACCCCGGATTCGAAATTTGGATTTATTATTTTTATAGCAACAATATTACCCCTCAGTCCTTTAAACAACTGCATCATCAGGAGCGAACCGACCAGAAACAGTAGTCTTATTTCGACCTCAGGAATTTCCTCGACCTTTTTGAAGGCTGAGTCAATGGGAGCCAACAGTCAAGAAACAACAAACTTTTATCAGTCTTGGATTATTATTATTACTTCCACCCTTTAAACAACTGAGACATCGGGAGCGAACCGACAGGAAACAGTAGTCTTATTTCGGCTTTAGTTTATTACATTATTATTATAGCCAAATTTCAAGTCCTGCGGTCTTTTAACTACCTAGACAATGAGAGCGAGCCGTGAGGAATCGGTCTCCTATTTCCCCACAACACTGACAAAACCTCGATGTGTACCTTACTTTCATCAGAAGGAATCTGTAAGAAGGGATCAAAACTAAGAATCGCAAAAACCAAATCAACTTTATTTATTGAAAATTATTTTATTTCTTTTATTTAGATGATGGGAGCAAAAAGCCACAATTAACCTCTATGAGCTCTAAAGAGATCCAACTACTCCACACTTAGCATCTAACTTATATTCAACTCTATCATTTTTTGTTTTTTGAAAAATTTTTAAGTCTTGCAAACGCTTAGTCACGAAAGCTAAGGGAAGAGCTAGAGTGCAAAATTCGGTCAAGTTAAAATCTCCCTAGTTATAGTCTACGGGTCTACTTATTTTAAACATTTTTATATCATTTTATTATTATTATTTTTTTACAATAAAATAAAGCAATATTGGTCAAAACGGGGTTGCGTGGGACACAGACATGCACATGTATGATCATTTCGACAGAAATCCCCCCCACACTTAGAACTGAACATTGGCCTCAATGTTCAAAAATATCGAGTGCCATCCTCACACTTAAGGACGAAAAAGGCAAATGCTTAAAATTCCAAGTATGAAAGGGGAAACAAAATCATATATATATATATATGATCAGGATAGAAGATTTCCCTAGATGTAAACATGAAGATGATCGGAGACCGAGTGATTGGAGGATTGAAAACAAGCACGGTGGTCTTCACGATCATAGGGAAATCTACAAGCAAAAACAGATACCCATTAAAACACAACATGGAGAGAAACACTCCCCCACACTTGGCTAAAAATACATCTCACTTATTTATTACTAATACTAATATCCTAACATACTTAAAATAATCTAAATGTAGCAAGCTACTTATTTAATATTAAGGATAACACGGGTTGCCTCCCGAGAAGCGCTTGTTTTTGTTCGAGTCTCTAGCTTGACTCTAGTGTTACTTACTTTTAATTTCAGGGTCAAATCCATCACCCGATGTGAGGTGAGGATGGTAATAGCGATACATCACCTCCTTCGATGAGTATGCAGCAGGACGGGGTGATGGCATATGATGAAAACCAAAAGAAGGGGTCTCCATCACCCTCGTCTTCCCACCCGACTGTGTCAGGGAGAAAAAAGGATCAAATCTTTCCATTTCCCTTAAGCTAAATTGCTTGGAAGCGGGAGGTGGTGTGACAAGTAGGGTGGACTTTTCAGGTAACACTACATGAGTAGGATCGGGGAATGTCTCTTCGATAAGTAGATGTTCCAAAAATAGAATGTTTCCCTCTGAATCGTAATACCCATCATCAATTTTAGTTGGAATTGAATCGTCTAGGCCGATCTCAGCGGTGAGCTCCTCCAAATTTAAGTCACTAGTCTCTAAGGATCTAGACACCGAGTTAGGGTTACCTAAAGGTTCATAATCCAATGGTGCTGATTTAGGAGGGTCCAGGCTACTAATGTCCTCAAACTCTTCATCAAAAAATGGATTATCATAACATAAGGTATAATCATCATTAAAGTCGAAAAGAGAGTTTGAGAAAGTCATATCATAAGATCTAGGTTTTGAATCATCACCTAAAGGCTCATCAGACATTCTTTTGGTAAAACTCGAGTTTTTGACTAAATGAATAAAAAGTCGCTTAACCAAATGTCTAGGCAAGTCAGCTATATCCTCGTTCTCCATCAAAAAGTTGACTACATATTCTCCTAGAGGCGAATTGATATCAAAATTTTATTCCCTAACATCAGTGATGGGCAAAGGTGTATTAACAGGCATATCACACTCTAATTTACTATCCGATGTCACCTTAGAATCCCTTGGGATTGGAACAAGATCATCAACACTAAACTTTATGAATTCGTCAGTTTCCCTCGCGGGATTAGTGCTAGAATCCTCATCCCCTATTAAGAGGGTGTCTAAAGGTTCCTTGGTGAGTGAATCGATCTTTATATCTCTCTCGTCACTCCCCTCGGGATTATATAAGTCAACAGGAGGATTTTGGTTTGAATTTATAAGGTGCATCATCTCCTGAAGACGGTTTATTTCAGCTTGAAAATTCATGTGGAACTATTCTTGAGTTCGTCATGTATGCAATCAATTTTGTTCGATTTAACTCACTTAGGGGGAACGACTGAGGGGGTGTGAACTGTGAAGGTTGGTCAAAACCAACAGAGTCATGATTGTGATAAAGAGCATGCTCATAGAACACATTACCCGTTTGACAATCAGATCCATAATGGGGACCTCCACAATGCTCACAACAGTTGAACTGTTGTGGCTGACTCGGAGAATAATATGGAGGTTGTTCAAAACCAAAATCTTGATTATAACAAGGACCCTATTCATAGACGGGTGTGTTCCCTGTTTGATAATCAAAGCCCAGGTGAGGGTTCCCTCTACAAAACTCACACGAGTATGTCCCGTATTGGTGCTGTGGAGGTTGGTTGAAGAAGTTGGGTGTTTCATTATAAGAATAAGGATTTGGGTCATAGACAAACTCATTTTCGGATCCTACACTGCTACAACCAAGACAATTTATACCATTAAACGGACCTCCACACCACTCGCAAGCAAAATGGTTATATGAAGACATGTCGAAGAATCAAACGGATAAAAGGGTAAAGAAGATAAGAATTAAATGAAATAAGAGGATAAGGAGAATATTTTTGAAACTTTTTATATGTATATATAATAAAAAGAAAAAGAAAAAGAAAGTAGAAATGTAAAATATTTTTGGATTTTATATAGATAATAGAAAATAATAAAAATAAAGTCGAAATGGAAAATATTTTTGGTATTTTTTAATATTTATATAAAAGAAAAATAAAATAAAAAGGAAAATATTTTTGGATTTTTTATAAATACGAAAACAAACTTTCAAAAGAAAGGATCTTCAACGCACTAACTCGAAACACAACACAAAAATCGTAGAATCCTCCCCGGCAGCGGCGCCATTTTGATAAACGTCAAAAGCGTGTCGAAGTAATCTTAAGTATTTCCTGTCGGATATAATAATCACTTGAGGACACGTGATAATCAAATCTGATGTCGTATCCACGGCGAGAATTGAATTTGGGATTTACGTTTATGTTTTTCGTTTGATGCTTGATTATCTTTTGGTTGGTTTTTGGTATTTATACTAATTAAAATAATAAACTAAAGCAAAGAAAATAGATTTAAAACGGATATGCTTGTCAAGTGAGATGTTCGGATCCTTAAGCGTGTAAGTAAGTTTCTTATCGATGAATCAACACCCGTCTAAATAACTATTTTCTCACAACGTTTGTTTATTTTGAAAATAATTTTCTATCAAGATATTAATTACTAGATTAATGCCTAATTACTCTTACGGCTTTTGCCCGTTCGAATAACCAAAACACTAATCTAAATAATCCAAAATTATTAATCAATAATCACTTTTTATTTCCACACTTAATTCACCAAACATTGCTCACTTAACAAGCATAATAAAACTACTCACTAATTATCATAACTAAACTAGCATAAACAAACATAATCGATTAAGCTAAATGATCAAAAAGATATATAAGACGAATATGCTTGCTAAGTGACGTGAAAAGATCCTTAAGTGTGAATTAAAGTTTTTAATGACGAATTACTACCCGTAAAAATATTATTTTCTCACAACGTTGGTTTATTTTGAAAACAATTTCTTATAAAGGTATTAATTACTAGATTTGATGTTTGATTATTTCTCCGGATTTTGCCCTTCGAAATAATCAAATAAGAAATCAAAATAATCCGAAAACTATTAATCAATAATCCTTTTTTAAATCCACAATTAATTCACTAATCACAATTCACTTAACAAGCATAAATAAACTACTCAATAAGCATACTAATTAACCTAGCAACAATCAACATAACAAACATAAACATTTTTTAAGCTAATTAATAAAATACTACTACTAATGAGAGAATAAGAAAAGAAAGTAGAACCCGATTGAAGAAAATGGAGACGAATTTAAACCACCTGATCTTATAAACTTAATTAAACACTAAAGATTAAAACTTTATTAGTTTTTATATAACTAATTAGCTAGTAAAGTTATGAGCTTTATTCACTAATTAGCTAAGTAAAACCTTAAAAAGCTTGAAATTTAGTAGTAAAATAAGCTTATAAGACCCATAAGCTCCTCGCCTAAGTATTTGATCGATTTCATCAACATTAAAACAATCAAAGTTATGATAAACAATATATATTAATAAGCTAGAGATTATTCTAAAGACAATAAGCTAATAAAAATAAAGACTTTAGATCTAAATCCACCCGAAACCTAGGTGTTCTACTTCGAAAAGCGAACGGGAATCGGGTATAATTAAGGATTAGATCTAATAAGCCAACAAGCTACTATAAAAAGCTACAAACTTTAAGCTAAAAAAATGATAAAAAGACAAACTTGGAAAATAAGCTAAAAATAATAGATCCAAATCCACCCGAAACTAAAGTGTTCAACTCTGAAAAGTGAACGAGAGACGAGTATATTTAAGGATTAGATCTATAACAATAAGCTAGAATAAAAAAAATAAGCAATCAAAATAAGCTAATATAAACCTACTCGAAAAACTTTAAACAAACATGAATATAAAATAAGCTTAGATGAAATAAGCTATAAAGAGCGTATTCGAATATAAGCTTAAGATCTAAAAATGAATAAGCTAACAAGAGCTTATTAGAACATAAGCTAAAAAAAGAAAAGAGATGAGAGAATAAGCATAAGGAAATAAGCTAAAAATAACACCAACCTTTACCAAAAAGCATCTTCATTAATCAAAATAAGCCAATACAATAAGATCCAATAAGCTTCAAAAGCTTTTACAATAAGAAAACTAAATGAGCTAAAACTATATTAATCCTACTCCTACTCCTAAACTAATAAGCTAAAAGTGAAAATGGAAAGAAAACAATAAAAAAATGAATGTCCTCATGCGTCTGTTGTGCTCTTCAATTTATAGCCCAATGTGAGAGGTAAATTAGTCATTTCGAGTCCATGCCAGCACATCATAACCAATCACAGCCTTTTATCTTTGCTTGGAAACAAAGCCAATCATTGGCGGCCAATGATTGCACATGATAAGACATAAATGCCCATAATGGCATCTTCTAGAACCTCGTACCAAAGATTTGTGTCAGCAAATCATTAGCCGCCAACCGCCGCCACGTGTCACCACTCTATTGGCTAGCCGACACCTGCACAGTACCTCGTATACCTACCACAATCAATCATTAGAGGCGGCGCCGCCGCCACATGGCAGCCTCTGATAGGCTAGCCGCGAGTAATGTGGCACGCCACGTAGCATCCACGTTAGCGGCCAACGCCGGTCAATGGTCGGTCAACGGGGGTCAATGGCCGATCAACGGGGGTCAATGGCCGGTCAACGACGATCAATGATGGTCAATTGCTGGTCAACCGCCACCGGACCACCGATCAACCACCGGTCAATGGTGGTCTACCGTCGGTCAACAGTGGTCAAAAACTAGGTTGGTCGGGTCGGGTCAAGGAGCGGGTCGGGTCGAGTCTGGATACGGGTCAGGTCAGGTCGCCACGTGTCACCACCTGAGTGGTGCCACGTGGCAAATAACACTTAATATCAAATGTGTTGGGAAATAGATTGTAAAAGACTTAATACTGATAGTATAACAGTTAAGTCTAGTAGTATTAGTTAGTTCTGATTTGAAGGGCCCGGTGGCTAATTGTCCATCGTTGACACATAAGGGGTTATTTGGTGACATTTGTAGTGGAGGAAGTTCTTGAGGTTCTTATTTTATCGGAATGACAAAATGAAGTTTAGGTGGAGGTGCAACGTGAGTTGGTGTCGGAGACTCACTTGGTGATGACGATGAGGTGTAGTGTGTACTCTTGCTAGAGATGATTTTATGAGCTTTGTGGTGTGAGAGGGATTTCTTTCTAGGAGGTGGTGAAGGAGTTCTCTCATTAGATGTTCCTCACTTAGGATGTGAGATTGACATAGGTTGGATACTTGACACTCATTCTTGTGGTTTTTCTTTTGAAGGTTGGTGAATTTGTTTTGGATGAACTAGTTATGGTGATGAACTAGTAAGGTTGTTTATGAGAAATGTTGAGAAGATTAAAAAATACTGTTTGAGGGTGAATTGATTATAAGGTGAAAGCGTGACATGGTTTTGTAATAATGGTTTCTTGAATTATATGGAAAAACATGTTTTATCCTAAGGTTTAAAATCTCATATAGTATCACATAGCATGAATATAAGATAGAGTAGAAAAAGTTAAAAATCAACAATTTTTGAATTTTAGCTCCTAGACTGATGAGCCACGGATCTGCCTAAACAACCTACGGATCTACCATATGGTGGATCCGTGGATCGCATGTTGCTATAAAAACAACGAGAACTGTAATTTGCAGCCAAAACCCAAAACAAGCTAGCATGCAAGCATCATTATCTACTACCAAATACCACCCAAATCATACAGTCGTTGTCTAATAGCCTAAAAAAGGGTTTTTGAGGTGCAAAATCATATTTTTGATACCTAAACCATAAAAGTCGATTTTCATAAGAGCAGAAGAGGTCTTGCAACGTACTTAATTCCATAGGAAACAACTTGTAATCTCCTATACTCTTGTGATCGTTCAGTTTTTGGTATCATTCGTTAACTCGGTTAGTTTACCTTGGCTAAATTATTACTCTTGTATTGATTATGACGTTTGAAGGGTAATACCTTCAGGTATTAGCCATTATTATTCAGATCTGAATGTTTGGTTTATTTATCTCGATTGCTTAATTTTTCATTGATTGCTTTTTTATGTTTATCAGTTTATACTTGTTTACGTGCTTTTGTATGCGACCTATCATTCAACTGGATCTAGTAATACAGACCAAGTATTCTAGATGCCGGGATGGATCTCCATATAGTGATTTACACATCTAGACCAATAGGATCATGAATAACGACCTATCTTTGCTTTTAGATTAATGAGATTAGTTGGACCGACAGGTGACCCTTGGGATCAACAAGTACGTTCTTAATTAATTGGTAAAGACTTGGTTAGTGGACTACTAGTATATGAATTGCCAATAAGCAGTAAGTGGGTAAAGTCTCTATGAGCCAGGGTTTAACAAGATCACCATTGCTTTAATCCCTAAGATGAATTATAATCAATATATAGGATGCTTTATGTGGATGCGTTTAATTATGACAGAATTCTTCGTATCTAGGTCTTAGGAAGAAGCAACGCCTAAGTCTTAAGAATGATATGCCGCCTCGAGATAAGTAATCATTGCACTAAATAAACAAACCAATGTTCTAATTGGATTAATAATGGCTAATACAATTTTCTTATATTTGGCTCGTCCGCTCTTTTATCTTCTGTTAATTTGCTTGAGTGTGTTTTTGTGTCTTGAATTGGTTTTAGTCACCACAAAACCCGTGCCAGTCTCTTAGGCTGAAAAACCCCATATCTGTTAGATTTAAAATTAACACAGGTTTAACATAGAATAGAATTAACTTAGTTTAGATGACCAAAATATTAATAAATTGAAAGATTGTTTCTCGCTCTTAGTGATCGACACCCTACTTACCACGAAACTCCCATCTGACTGGGTACACTGCCCGTTAAAGTATTGTTTTAGGTAAAGTCGGCAAAATATAAATTGTAAAACTTGATTCATAAAATAACACCTACACGACGATACATCAGTAGTGATTGGTTGTACTTCAGGAGTTTCAATGGGTTTGATGATATTGGAACTGCATGTTTTGGCTCTTCAAACACTTGTTCCTTTTCCACTTTGTCTTCATCAGTGTCTTGGGTCTCCAAGTCTTCTGTCTCCCACTCAGTATGAGAAGGAGGCTCTTCAGTGACCACTGGTGTGACATTCTCTCCCCTAACATTTGCTGACCCTCTAGTGATAGCAAGTGTTGTTTGTGGCACACTGCTTGAGTGTCACACCCCGTGAGTTCAGGTCAATATTTTTAAACTTTTCTGATTATTATCTTTGACTTTTATACTTTACGTTTGAATCCGACAGTTTACCGGGAAGTTAAACCGCGTAAATCTGAAAAACGTCATCGGACGCGTCCCGACATCAGTTATTAATAAATTTAGGCCTTATATGAGATAAATTTAACTTTTTAATTGTTTACGTGATTATTAAATCACTTGGCGATATTAATTTTTAGGGTTTTATCTTTTTAAATGCGTTTTTTGCGTTTGACCAAACAGAACCCCGGAAACTCGAAATCTTTTCGTGTAAACTCAAGTTATCGATAATCTTATACCCTAAGTCCAAAAATTTTGTAATCATGCTCATGTCCTCTCCTCTACCTACAAAATTTTAGCCTATGGACAAGCTTTGACTTGAAATTAAATCATTTATGCTCCACTAACTCAAAATTTAGAAAACTTACCATGCATGTGAAGGAAAATGACAACTTTGTTGGCTAGTGACTTACATGCATGCCATTTCTTACATACTTGTACTATTATTGGTGAGCCAAGACCAAGCCATGAGCTAAACTTGGAGCCAAAGTTGGCTTGAACTTTCCCCCTTCCTTGTGGCTAGCTTCGACCAAACCCAAGATCACACATACTCTTGGTGTGTGTTGGTCACATGTGTGCATCTATAATCTTAAAACCAAATCCATGCCTATAAATACTAGTTATAATCACAAATAGGGTTCACTTTCATTTCAAGCCCAACAAAAACACACACCTCTCTTTCTTTGCTCACGGCATCAAACCCACACACAAACACATTCATAACTTTTGATTTTCTTCAAGATCCACACATTCTAAGTTCATTTCCAAGGGTTTCTAAAGGTAGATAAAAGTTTATAGTTGATTTTCAAGGGTTCTTAACTATTATAAAATTAGGGTTTCTAATTATTATAATGCGTTATTTATAGATCTATCATCCTAGTTAGAACATGTGACTTCTACTTGTTTTCCTTCATTCTTGTAAGTATATTCTAGGTCACCTTTGTTTCATAATCTTTGAATCTTATGATATGTTCAAGTTTAAAGTCCATGTGTTGTTGTTACTTTAATAAAAAGAAATATAAACATCTTGACACTTTATAAAAATAGGAAGGAATTATGTTCGTTGTTTTACAGGTTATGGGAAAGATGAGTTTAAAAAGTGGTTTGCAACAATAGAAAAGAAGGGGATTAGGTAGATTTTAGGTGTGGTTTAGTTGTGTATTATTTGTGTAACGGAGATTAGCTAGACTATGCACATTGTGAATTCAGGTGATTTTGTTGCTTTATAGACAAAAAGAGCTTGCTGTCCCCAAATTAGTTTTGAGGTTTTGAGCGACCTAAAAATGTTTTTCATAGGCGAAAAAGTAGTTATTGAGAGCTTTGTTTCAAATAGATAGTTTGTTCACTACCGCACAATAAAATCGGACCTTAAAACAGCCAAGTATAACACAAATGAATATTGAAACATTTTTCGCAAACCAATAATAGTGTGCTGATGTGAATAGTAAAAAGGGTATTCGGACATTTTTGGACTTTCTAAACACTAGCGAAACATATAGTAACACATATATATAGATTAGCATCATTTGAAGACATCATTTACATATTTTAGGAAAAGCGATAAAGTTACTAAAAATAGTAAGTTTGGTAAAATTTAGCGGATCGACTTGGGAAGTTATAAGCAATTATGTTAGTTAGCGTCATTTGTTTATAGGAACTTAACAAATATAGGGGACGGTATTAACGTCTTGAAACTAAAAACTTTCCCAAAATAGAAACTTTCTAAAGGTAGCAATATTTGGATGAACACCAAGACTTGACGAAAAACTCTATAATTTTATTTAGTCATGCTTTATTAAACAAACTAAAGCACAAACACACATGGATGTCTTTGGTAGTGAACATATTGTACAATTCTTGGCATGCTTTCCGTATTTATGAGACGCGCCGTTTATTTAGGTCGCGTGTAGGACCTTTCGGCTTATTTCTTCCTTGTTGATTATCGATTCACCACTTGCTTAAGGTGAGTTCATAGCCCCAAGTTTTTTATCGAATACCAAATCCTTTATACTTTATGTGACAAACTTTGTTTGCTTTAAAAAATGGACACAAGTTTTCTTAACGAGTTTTTACATGTTTATGTGTTGCCTAAGTTTTGCTAAAAACCACTATTGCCCAAACTATCATGAACCGGTAGTCCACCTATGGCCAATTAGATTGTTAAGTGAGCGCGAAATGCCGTAAATAGATCTATTGGGGACTAATTACACCTATCTGGTTTGGTTCTAAAATAGCTGCGCACAAACGAATAAATGTAATGTCCGATTTTGCATTATGGTGGTCTTTGGTTTTGGGACACCAATTACGGCAAAATATACTATGTGGCCAGATAAAGATATGCCATGTTTTATAGCATCGTGTCATGAGCTAAGCGTAACATTAAATACAATTTATGTGATGTGTATAAGTTATAGGTAGTCGCATGCGTTTAGAATCTTGTTGGTCCACTCTTGATACTTAACAACAACCTATGAATCCACCAACATTAAGAAGATGTATTAAAACGTGTTTCTCAGTGCTTATCTTTGCTGATTCTATGAAAGCTAAATGGAGTCTATGGTGCTATGTTAACTTCGCCAATTTCAAGACGTAATCTATTAATGTACTCCGTTGTCATTGTCAAACTTTATTAAGGCTTCAGCTACTTAACTCATTTAAGACTGGTTGTAAAACTTAATGATTTTCTTTATGCAACGAGTAAAACTTATTTTTCAACGTCCATGATTAGTTGGACGTTCTATAGTTGTATTTGTTGTTCGGATTATATGAGTGGTCACGCCCTCGGACACGTATTCCGTCCAGGCCCCATCTAGGGGTGTGACAGATTGGTAATCAGAGCCAAGGTTATAGAGAACCAAGTAGATATACTAGCGTTTTTGGTCATACCAGATGTGATCCTATGTGCCACTACCTGTGCTTACGTGTTGTTATCATTGCAATACATATATATAATGATTTGTATATATACTTTGGACATTTACATATTTGTCCATATAACCTGCCATTCATTTCATCATTTCTTTATGCCTTGCTAGTTTTTATATAAAAGAGATTTATATAGAACTATGCTTGTACAATCATGGTAGCTTCAGCTATGCTTTTTTTCTAATTCTTCGGATGAGATTGTGGGATCACCGCCCTCTTCGGGTTATTCTTTTTGGTTATATCCTGTTGTTATTATCCTTCAACTTCTGTGGTTGCTCTAGAGACTTCTACAATATTGCTCCAGTTATTTACAAACTGCCGCTCTTGGTGGTAGAGACGACTCTTGTCGCTTCACCCACTGGATAGTGGGGCTTTGGTTTCCCTATTCGGTTCAATTCTGAATTCATAGATGAGATGTCTTCAACCAGAGCACATTTCCTCGCTACCATTATTTCACATTCTTATGCACCAATTCTACTAAAGCTCATGAATCTTCTGATTGACCACCACCACAGGACCCTAATGATTAACTACCATTGCTCGTTTAGGAGCAATGAAACACGTCCATCATCATCATCTGATTTTCCTATGCTCCTTACTGCCCCGCTAGATTCGTCGAGTCAGCGATTTCTTATCCGACCCGAGTCTATTGCTTCTGGTCCACCTTACCGGCACGCCCCTTAACGGGCCGCGTAAGTTGTTTACTGCGAGGAAGAGATTTGGACCTTTTACCAGATCGCAGATTATCATCGAGGCATGCCATCACCTCGTTATTCGACCATTACTCATCATTTTCTGTTCAACTTCAGATTCTTCGCCCAGTTCATTTTTCGTGTTTTGATTGCATCAGATCAGGCTCATTCTGGATTCCCTTTGACTAGAGAGAATCCACCAAGATTATATACCACTTCGAGAGAGCAACACCACGTAGTGAGGCATTTCGTCATTGGTGTGCTGCTCCATTATCTACTTTGTATCCACTGACTACATCAGAGTCATCATCAGGAGATTCGTCAAAGAGACTCCTGCATTCATCTTTACATTCTGCTTGACCATCTCGCAAGAGATGTAGATCCTCTGTTGATTCTGTACCATCATCTACGCCAGTTATGAGATCATTAGCTCCTACCCGTACTTATCTCTTACCACCTCGTAATAGGTTTAGAGATTCATATTTGTCTGAGGCTAGCATAGAGGAGGATACCGAGATTGATCTTATAGAGACTGAGGTTTATATGAAGTTGGGTATTGGTGATGGGGATGATGTTAGAGATCATGTTGTGATTGACCCTAGGGATGTCAGGGATGACACCGTGAGGGAATTATGAGGCTAACACCAGCTGGAGACACGTTAAGGTAAGTATCGACCCGATGTCGGCACCAGATAGTTAGGAGGAATTGAAAGCCAGCTGGAGAGATTCTTCTGAATACGCTAGCACTAGGATGACATTGTTAGGTCATTCAAGGATATTCCAATTGACTTGAATGATGCTGTAAGTGACTTTTACCATTACATGTCTGAGGTTCGTATTGATAGGATTGTCGGGATTAAGACTGTTCAAAGACGATTAGAGGCTGATCAGTTGATAGCTAGGGGACAAAGAGTTAGTATGATCGAGAGGATTGACGGCTTGAGGTTGGAGAACCTCAAGGTTCATGCTATGTTGGATATCGAGAGGGATCGTGTGAACAACCTTCGTCTTCACATGTCTCTTTTACAGGAGGAGTTTCATCAGGTTCGTAGGGATCGCGATGATACTCGGGGGAGACTTAGGAGGTTGGAGTCATATGTTGAGAGACGTTTGGGTTTTTGCCCTTAGACTAGTTGTACCATGATCATGTAGGACACTAGACTGATGGTTAGGTCTAGATGTTAGCAGTAGAAATAATTGTGGATCATGTACCTATTTTGGATTTTGGTTGTAACCGAATTATGCTTTTATTCATGAAATGAAAAGCTTGTTTTGACTCCCTTGCTTATTTATCTATATTGTTATTTATTCGTTCTGACAATCGTGTTGTAATTATATTTATTTCATAGCATATATTAAATTATCGTTATCTAATAATCGTGTAGTCGTTTCAAAATCTCACCATGGGTTGTGTCTTGTGATGTAGAACAATGACTAACACTCATTCCGGTATGACCCCTGCCGCAATTGAAGAAATAATCAACCAACGTGTGGACGCAGCTCTAGAGGCTCGCCGGGTTAACCGAGATCTTGAACTCGAGAATGGGAATAACAATGGAGGAGATGGTAATGGAGATGGTAATGGAAATGGTACTGGAAATGGAAATAATAGAGGCGACAACGGTGACGGTAATGAGAACCGTAATGTGAATGGAAGAGGCGATAGGCCTGGTGCTCGTGAATGTACTTACCAAGATTTCATGAAATGTCAACCACTGAGTTTTAAAGGAACAGAAGGTATGGTTGGTTTGATAAGATGGAGTGAAAAGATAGAAACTGTGTTTCACATCAGCAACTGTCCAAAGAGATATCAAGTGAAGTATGCTACCTGTACTTTACTCGACAGTGCATTAACCTGGTGTAATTCTCATAAGAGAACCATCGAAACTGATGCTGCATACGCTTTATCATGGAGAGAGCTGTTGAAGCTGATGACTTAAGTGTACTGCCTGAGAAATAAGATCCAAAAGATGGAAACCGAGTTATGGAATTTGTCGGTGAAGAACAATGACATGGCTACTTACACTCAAAGGTTCCAAGAACTTACCATGATGTGTACCAAAATGGTCCCCGAGGAGGAAGATCGGGTGGAGAAATTCATTGGAGGTCTTTCTGATAATATCCAAGGGAATGTAATTACTGCAGAACCCACAAGACTACAAGATGTTGTTCGAATTGCCAACAACTTGATGGATCAAAAGTTGAAGGGCTATGCTGTAAGAAAGGCAAAGAACAAGAGGAGACTGAACAACAACTATAGAAACAACCGTGGGCAACAACCACCCCACATACGACAGAATACTGGAGGTCAGAATGTTGCTAGAGCCTATATGGCCGGTAACAATGAGAAGAATGGTTATGAAGGAACACTTCCGTTCTGCAATAAGTGTAAGCTACACCACGAAGGACAGTGTACTGCTAAGTGTCACAGCTAATGGTTCGTAACTGTAAGAGTATTGGACATCTTGTCCAGGGATTGCAGATCTGTTATGGGATAGGAGACGAAACCGAAGTTACAAGTCCAAACCGAAATATAATGACATCGATAAATAAGTTGGAACAATTATAGAATATTTATACTATTTCTACTTAATAAAAAGAGTGTATACTCTACCATATCCATATTATATACATGTTTAATAAAGAAAGCTTTTAATCTTATCACCAAGCTTGGGTGCATTGTTTAAGACCATAAAAAGCATTCTTTAATTTATAAACATGATCTGTTTTTCAAAATTAATGAATCCCGGATGTATCTTACCACGTATACCTCATCATTATAAAACCATTCAGAATGCACTTTTTACAGTCCATATGGAATAGTTTAAAAAATCACAGGCACAAGCATAAGCTAATAATATTCTAATGGACTCAATTCTAGCAACCGAAAGCATTAAGTTTCATCATACTCGATGCCTCTTGTGATTTGTTAGGTAGCGGTTTTTGATGAGCAACTAACCTAGGTGTAGCCTTAATTCAGAAAACAATACCTATCTCTCTAACTTATTTCTAAATATCCACTTTGTTCCTATGATTGTCATATTCCCAGGTTGTAGAACTAACTCCTAAACGTCGTTAGCAATAAATTGATTTAATTCTTCTTGCATGGCGACCATTCAACTTTCATCTCCTAACTCTTCATTCACATTCTTAGGTTCTATAGTTGATATAAAACAAAAGAAGTTACTTTGGTTTTGGGCTTGTAACCTAAGGGTTCTTTGGTTAAGGTTTCCTATGACATTTTATAATGGATGGTTCCTAGATTCCTTAATGTTGACTATTTCATCAATCTCTAAAGTTTCATCCACAATGTCGTTTTCTAAGTTTTTCTTTTCGATGACCTTAATTGCTTCTTCTTCATCTAAGTCATCATCCACCAAGGGTGATGTCTTAGAGGGTGGATGAGTTTCATCGAATGTCACGTTAAGTGATTCTTCGACTTTCCTAGTGTGTTTATTTAGGATGATGTAGGCTTTAATATTTTGAGAATAACCTAAAAAGATACCTTCGTATGACTTAGGGTCAAACTTGGTAAGGTAGTCTTTGGTGTTCAAAATGAAGCACTTGCTTTCAAACACTCTAAAATAATCTAAAGTAGGTTTTCTACCTCTTAAGAGTTCGTAAGGTGTTTTTTCTAGAATGGCTCTAATGAGGATTCGGTTGAGAATGTGTGTTGAAGTATCAACCGCGTTACACCAAAACTTTTGTGGTAACAATTGCTTATTCAACATAGTCCTACTCATTTCTTGAAGTGTCCTATTTTTTCTTTTGACCACGCTATTTGATTGAGGAGTGCGTAGAGCCGAGAAATTGTGTGTAATACTATTGGCATTACAAAACTCTCCAAATTGCACCTCATTATCAAATTCTCTACCGTGGTCGGTTCTTATTGACACTATTGAACAACCTAATTGATTTTGGATTTTCCTACTCAATATTTCGGATTGATCAAAAGCTTCAGTTTTATCTTTAAGAAATCTAGTCTAAGTATACCTAGAGTAGTCATCTACTATGACTAGGGTGTAACGGTTTCCTCCGTAACTCCATATGGTGGATGGACCGAAGAGATCCATATGGAGAAGTTCTAAGCATCTAGTCGTTGAGACTACATTTTTAGCTTTGTGACTAGTGTGAGCTTGTTTTCCTATTTTACAAGCATCACAAAAATGTTGATCAAACTTAAGCTTGGGTAGGTTTCTAACTAATTCCTTAGAGGCCAAAGAAGTCAATACA